>PVJA010003075.1:0-98862 GCA_004027025.1 Myocastor coypus | reverse complement strand
TTTAACTTGCATTTCTCTAATAGCCAGAGATATTCAATGTTTTTCATGTATTTATTGGTCATTTGTACTTTTTCTGAGAAATTTATTTCAGTTGCTTATTTTTGAATTCGGCCTTTCAATGGGGGTATTGCCTAATATTTTCAGTTTTTTTTTTTTTTTTTAAGAATTTTTAAATTTTTTTCTTGTTTCAGAACTTTTGTTTGTTTATTTATTTTTATGGCCGGCTCAGACTGCCCTCAGAGCAGGGCTGGTGCAGCATGTGGTGCCGGGGATCGAAGCGAGGTCCCTGCAGCCACCCAAGCTTTCCTAAGCAGGCGCTTTAGACCACTGAGCCATCCTGCTAGGCCCCTTCAGTTCTTCTTGTTTCAGAACTTTTGTTGATTTATTTTTATGGCCGGCTAAGCCTGCCCTGAGGGCAGGGCTGGCACAGCATGTGGTGCCGGGGATCGGGATCGAACCGCGGTCCCTGCAGCCGCCTAAGCTTTCCTAAGCAGGCGCTTTAGACCACTGAGCCATCCTGCCGGGCCCCTCCCTTCAGTTCTTTATATATTCTAGATATCAGTCCTCTGTCTACACAATAGCTGGAATTTTTTTCCCCCATTCTGTAGATTATCTTTTTACTCTGTTGGTACAGTTTTTGAAGCCAGATTGTATTTCTCTATTTATTTTTTGGTGGTACCAGGGATCAAACAGAGGACCTTCTGCTTGCCAGACAAGCACTTATTCCACTGTGTTATCTCCCCAGCCCCAACCAGATTGTATTTTAATCCAATTACTTCATAAACTTGGTCAAGCTGTTTAATTTGCCTTAGTTCCCCCATCCAGCACAACTGGAATAATACCGCGGTTGTAGATTATTTTGAGGACTAAACTCTCTGTAAGAGAGATGCTGGTTTTCTTTTATATTATGGCCGGCTCGGCTTGCCCTGGGGGTGGGGCTGGCATAGTATGTGGTGCTGGCGATTGAACCACAGTCCCTGTGGTTTCCTAAGCTTGCCTCAGCAGGTGCTTTAGGCCACTGAACCATCTCTCTGGCCCAACACTGTGGTTTTAGGTGCTGTCTGAATACCTCCTAGGATTGTTGTAAAGATCAGTCTGTTTAATACACGTAAGGAACCTCGAGCACTTGCCGTGTAATAGTGACTGTGGACGCACTGGCTGTGTGACACACTGATGCTGGGTAAAACTTAGAATGCTCAGGGTTTTTTAAAAAGTCATACTTAAGCCGGGCGTGGTGGCGCACGCCTGTAATCCCAGCACTAGGGAGGCTGAGGCAGGAGGATTAGTGTGAGTTCGAGACCAGCCTGGGCTACAAAAGTGAGCTCAAGGCCAGCCTGAACTGCATAGCGAGACCCTCTCTCAAAAAAAAAAAAAAAAAAAAAAAAAAAAAAAAAAAAAAAAAAAAAAAAAAAAAAAAAAAAGTCATACTTAATGTATACTAAAGGTGTTTTGCTAAATGATTTTATTTCTGAGCATTTGGCATTGTGATTTAGGAGGCCGTTCATTAGTTTTTGATGTCAGCCATTGTATTTTCTCACCTGTAGGTGCCTTCATGTTTGTGGCATGGATGACCACTGTTAGCATCGGTGTGCTGATTGCTCGGTTTTTCAGACCTGTCTGGTCTAAAACTTTCCTCTTTGGTGAGGCAGTTTGGTTTCAGGTAGGTAACAAGAAAAAAAAGAAATGCAGCTTTTAAATTATTGAACATTACAACATAAATTATGTGGGTATTTTTCTTTACAGTTATAGCATTTAGAACTGTCCTGTTTTGTTTCCTAATTAACTGGGAGTAGAGGTATGATATTTGATAGTAAGGCAAGCTGGACTGGAGGGTGCGTCAGGACCACGTGTGTCCCTTTGTAACACGGCCATCGGCATCCAAGTGACCCTTCCCTGCACCTCATTTGTGGGCAGACATGTCAGAACAGCATCACCACCACTTTGTGTAAAGATGAGTCAAGGACATTTGAGTGCTGAACGAGCGGGGCCGCTTCCTGCCTGTCTGACAGATTTCATCCTCCACCTGAGGGGCATTGTGGATAGGGGTTTCCCTAATGTGGCAGGCAGGGTCGTCTGTCTCCTGAGGTCAGAGGGAATAAAAACCAGAAGAGTTCCATGTGTTGCCCTTTCCCATGGGATCGGGGAACAGTTTTCTAATGGAAACCTAGGCAAGAGTCATAAATAATAAAGCAAGGCAGTCTTCCCTTTCCTGGGTTGTGGGCTACCAGTATTCTCACATAAAGAGAAAGACCAATGAGTATAGAGGAGAAATACTGCTGATGGAAAAGTTTAGGCTTTATCAGAGGGTATTCTTCACACGTCATCTAGATTTGTAGCATTTAGGGTTTGCCTTGTCTAACCCCAGCGCTCCCTGGTGGTTGGCAGTACTGTTACATTTGTTCTCCCTGGGGCTCTGTGCCTGTGCCTTTTTACTGCCTCTGTGTTTGTGGGTTTCTCATGGCGCTCACTCACTCCGTCTCTCTCCTCCACTCTGCTCCTGCATGTGGTCCTCAGTGGACGACTCTGAGGTATGATTACAACAAAAATAGAAGGAATATTTGTAGAAAACAGTTAACTGCACTAAAAGGCACATTGCCAGGGGTCTTCCTCAGAATATGCTCCTCACTGCAACCACGCTCCTCCCACCTCCTTCCTTGCCACTTTCTCAAGCAGTTCTGGAAGTCCTCTTTCCTGAGCGTCTTTAGTTGTGCTGGTGTGGTGGTTGTCGGGATCCACTGGTCTTATTACAAAGCTGGGAATGGTTCTACCCAGGGAGACATGGTGATAGGAACGAGGAGATAAGACAAAAAGCTGGGCTAGGTGGCTCTAGTCTGCCTGATGGGCAAGACTAACTCAACACAAGAAAACGATCCTGTATTTATCCTTTTGCTAAGTTTGTAGCACGTGACACAAGGTTGCTTAGTGACTAATAGCTGGCCTGAACCAGACAGGATGTTTTTCTCAGCACTGGGATAGCTTGTTTGCTTTAGGCAGAGGCCCAGTCTCATCTGCACACACTTGATTAATTTCCTGGCTTCCTGGGGCTCCCAATAATTCAAAATCTATGCTGTTCATGGTCGTTTTCAATTCTTGGTAAGGCCAGCAGTCGCTTCATGCCCAATTGGCTCATGAAGGTGAATGAAGGGCAGGCACCACGGAGGATTTACAAACCTGCCTTTTCATTGGTTGGCTGAAGACAGCCGCAGTTACTCATAGAAAGACTTCCAGGACCAAGGTAGAAAGTGGTAAGAAGGATGAGATAAATGTGTCTGAAGAGAGGGGAAGTACTTTGGGTGAGATTCATGACAGTATGACTTCTGTTGTAATATATTAGAAAAATAAACATATGCTGTTGTGTTTTTTTTATCACACCTCATAAGTTTCCTCATAATTCAAATCCTCCACTGTGTTTAAAAGGACTGATGTGTGTGTATGTGTGTGTATGCATGTGTATGTGTATAGTGGCATACATCTGTAGCATGACTGTATATCTTGCTTTGCCTGAATAGTTTTGGTTTATCCCAGGTATCTGAGGCAGAATCAAGTAACAGTGCCCATTCTCACCCATAATCTCTTTTTAAAAAATTCATTTATTTATTTGATACAGGGTCTTTCTACACAGCTTGGACTCATAGTGAACCTCCTGTCTCAGCCTCCCCAGTGCTGGGATTATAGGCGTGCACCACCATGCCCAGTTTCAGTGTCTGGCTCAGCGCTCTGGGGATTCTGGGCATGTAGTTCTGGGAATCAAATCCAGGACCTGCTTGCCAGGCAGATGCTTAGACTACTGAGATATCTCCCCAGCCCCATAATAGTCTCTTGATTTACGCAATGGATTATGTTTCATGTTTTTCACTTATTTGCTTAGCTATATCCCAAGCTCCTTCGGAGACAGTATCTCCTGTTTCCTTGGTGCCTCTCTGCCCCTGGGGCGGCTCAGAACATGGTGGTGGACCTTCACGAATGTCTTTGGAAGGAGATAGAAGACCTGGCAAGCCAGCATGTGAAAGAGACATCCTGTTCATAAATGCTTACGAATGATGGGGATGGCAGCTGAGGATGTTCTTTGAAGTTTAATGTGTATTAAAATTTTATTTTCACTGGCAGTAAAAGGTGGCTAGCTGTCAGCTGAATGCAGGCCCCAGTGACACGCAACCATGCCCTTTTCCCCTGTGCCACCAATGCTCTTACATAGCCGCTGCTCTCTCACTTTGTTCTTTCACCTTGCAGCTGCATCGGATGCTCATGCTCACCACTTCTGTGCTCACCTGCATCGCCTTTGTTCTGCCTTTCATATACAGAGGAGGCTGGAGTTGGGTAAGTACGGCTCAGACAGGGTGTTTCTAGTACAGTCTGTTTTGACAGCAAACTAAATTGTATTTCATGCTCAAATAAACGGAAAGACATTTGTCTCTGTGTCTCTCTATTTTGGGTCATCCGGTGATAGTTTCATAAAGTTAGGGGTCAGAGGTGGAGGATGTTCAGTATATCTTCTTGGATACCGCAGTGACTTGCAATCTGCATCCGTTATGCACATCACAGCTTTAGTGAGTTCTGTGATTATAGAGTGGTTAAAATTTGAAGTGTGATACTTAAGGAACATGAATAATTTGAGTCACTAGTACGGTGATTACTACTAAGGTGACATAAATTGCATCCCTAGCACATGACCAGCTGTTGCAAGTGCCTCACACGTGTGATCCAATGTACATCACAGATGAAGCCGGTATTGACAGGACCTTGCCACAAATGATACTGAGGCTGTTCTCAGGGATTTCTCCTGCTCATGTGCCAGTCTTTAGTTCTTATTTACTAAGACTTCCCATGATGGCTTACACACCGCTGATTTAGGTGAGAGATTTATAGTCTACAGGAGCCACAGATCATTGTATCACTTAGGGCTCTGAGTCTCAGGTTAGAGACCCCTTAGATGTACCCACGTGTTCCAGTAGAGTCGTCCTAGAGGTGGCTCATCTCAGCCACTTGCTGTTTTGAAGAGCACCCAGCATGACACAGGCAGGAGAGCTGCAAAAACTGTTGAGATTCTGTGTTCGATTTTTTTTATTCCTTGAGTTAAGTCTTCATGCAGCACAAAGAGATAAGCTTTAGTGCAGTAGTTGTACAGGTTTTTCATTTAATCAATGTTTATCGAGCGAACAAGATTTTCTCAGCTCTGGAATTACAGGGAATCATGCAGAACTCACGGCTAAGAGAAATGTAGAGGTCTAAACAAATGATTATGGCACTAAGGTGATTCCTTTTGTCTTTTCTTTCTGAGAGAGGGTCTTGCTATACAGCTCAGGTTGGCCTTGAGCTCACTTTGTAGCCCAGGCTGGTCTTGAACTCATAGCGATCCTCCTGCCTCAGCCTTCCGAATGGTGGGATTCCAGATGTGCGCCACCACAGCGGGCTTTGAGGTGATTGCTCTTGATGTGTGAGCAGACACTAGACCTCACTGGGCTGCAGATGGCTGTCGTGGTGTTCTCGATCACTTACCTCCCTGATGGCTGGGAGGAGGCATCCTATAGATGGCGCCACCCCAGTTGTGTGGGCTTGGACCCAGTATGTGGAAACTCCGAGCTGTGGTCAAGCAGTGCAGTGAGCCTTAACAGTGATGCATGGGAAGCGTGTTCCTGGCACAAGGTAGAGCCCCAGCAAGTGCTGCCTGTCACGGTCGCTGTCAGCAGCAGCAGCAGCAGCAGCAGCAGCATCGAATGTACAGGAATAAAGCCGTGGAAAACCCCTAACAATACACTTGCGCGTGTTGTTTTTAACTTTAAGATTTAAATTGATCTGAGTTAACTAAATTGCCACAACTGTGTCCAGCATGCAGGTTACCACCCATACCTCGGCTGCGTAGTGATGACCTTAGCGGTTCTGCAGCCATTCCTGGCAGCCTTCCGGCCACCTTTTCACGACCCAAGGTACTTTCAGCTTTTACATATTTGCCCTCAGTATGGATGCCATCGGTTGGCAAGCAAATCCCCTTTTAAGTGGAAGTAATTTTTTTTTTTTTTGCGGGACCAGGGTTCAAACTCACGACCTTGCACTTGCCAGGCAAGCATTTGTGTCACGGAGCTATCTCCCCAGCCCCTTAGTGGAAGTAATTTTAACATCATAAAGTTAAAAAAAAAATAAAGCATGGTAACACATTGTATTTACTTTGAAAGGCCTTGAAATGCATTTCAGATATCTAATTCCTAGGCAATCTGGGAAATCACTTGCCTTTTATTTCCTTGGGAATTAATTGTCATTCCATCAAGACTAAAAATGCTGATAGCTCTTTCATTTCGGTAGAAGGCAAATATTTAACTGGACTCACTGGAGTGTGGGGACGGCTGCTAGAATAATAGCAGGTGAGTAACTGTGACGCCGCTTATGTGTAATTGCTGGCTGCTTACATGGGAAGTTGTAATCTGGCTTAAGTGATCATTAGGTGCATTTGTAATTGGAATAATTGGTTGTTGAAGAGAAATTAGCCTTAAACACTGAAATCCAGAAAGTCATTTTTACAGGTAATAATTTAAGTCATTATTTCGGGTTTAGGTTTTTAAAAATAACTTCAAAATTCTTTTAAGACATTTTTTTCCCCCCAGTGTTTGTCTTTGCTCACAGAAAAAGCTATGCTGCTAAGCCCTGGAGCAGCTCCAACAGAGGGGCACTCTGTGAGTCGGGTGCAGGGGCGGTGGGATCCAGGATCGCCAGCACAGGTGGTTTGCTCAGGGCTGGTACCTTGGAGAGAGGCAGTTTGCCAAGGGCAAGTAGGAGCATTTAATATCTTTTGATTCTCTGTACAATGTCCCCTAAGGCAGATGTCTCTGCCCCTAGCATTTCTGTAGTTTATGGAGCTCAACAAAGAAAAGAGAATGCAATTAGCAATGTTTTCCATACTTTTTCTTTTTCCTTTCTTTCTTTCTTTCTCTCTCTCTCTCTCTCTCTCTCTCTTTCTTTCTTTTTTTTTGTCCTTTTGAGACAGGGTCTCACTATGCAGTTCAGGCTGGCCTTGAACTCACTTTTGTAGCCCAGGCTGGTCTCACACTCACACTGATCCTCCTGCCTCAGCCTCTCAAGCGCTGGGATTACAGGCATGCATCACTATGCCTGGCTCATACTTTTTCCTTTCCTTTTTTGCTTTTTCCTTTTGTATTTTAGGTTTACAGCCTCCCAAGAGCTGGGATTACAGGCGCATCACTATGATCAGTCTCAGTGCGCCCTGGGGATGGGGCCAACATTGCAGGCCTGGGGATGAGGGATTGGGGGTTGGGGATCAATCGCTTGGCTGCTGCACCTGCTGTGCTTGCTTGCAAGCGCTTTAATCCATTGAGCTATTTGGCCTGCCTCCTTTCCTTTTTGAGACAGAGATTTGCTATGCAGCCCAGGCTGGCCTTGAACTCACAGGGAGATCTTCCTGCCTCAACCTCCCAAATGCTGGGATTACAGGTGTGTGCCACCACACCTGGCCTCTCCCCTCTTATGCTGCAGACTTAAAACATTTTGGAAAGTTTGAGTGTACCTTTTTCAGTAACTGACAGATTGTAATTATAATTTTCTGTCTTGACCCATTTGGTCTCATAATAAAAAAAAGACTAACTTGACTGGGTGATGTAGCTCAGTGACATCACACCTGCTTAGAAAGCACAAAGCTCTGAGTTCGAGTTCCAGTACCCAAAAAAGGCTAATTTAATCACTTGGCCTTAAATATCAATCTTCTAACAACCTTATTTCATAACTGTTTTAGTATGTTTTAATTGGTATAATATATACCCATACATATTTATCTCATTTGGTGGAGACTACATATATTTTCTTCTCTTACACTTAGTGGCAGCAATGTTCCTAGGGATGGATTTACCAGGACTGATGCTTCCTGATCCACAGAAAACCTATGTAATGATTGGATTTGTCATCTGGCACACTGGGACTGAGATTGTTCTGGAGATACATGCTTATCGACTCTCTCGAAGAGGTGAGCTGCTTAGAAAGCCAATTTTGTGGAATCGCTTGTATGTATGTATGTACGTATGTATGTATGTGGCACAGGGTCTTGCTACACAGCTTGGACTCAGCCTCCTTAGCACTGGGATTACAGGTGTGCACCACCATGCCTGTGGCCAGCTCAGTGGGCCAGGGTAGGGCCGGCACAACAGGTGAGATCAAATCCAGCTCCTTGCGCTTGTCAGGGAGATGCTTAGACTGCTGAGCTATCTCCTCATGCCTGTGCAATCATTTTTATACAAATTACTGAAATACAATTTTAGCTTCCTGGTACTAGTGATTAACTTGCATGGTAGATCCCTGATAATTTCTGGTGTGAGTATTTAGCCAGTAGCAGAAGTTGGAGAATTATTTGTCTTTTTTTTTAAATGCACCTTGGTATTAGAATTTATGAGTACAGCTGGGCGTGGTGGTGCACGCCTGTAATCCCAGCACTCGGGAGGCTGAGGCAAGAGGATTGGTGAGAGTTCAAGACCAGCCTGGGCTACAAAAGTGAGCTCAAGGCCAGCCTGAACTGCATAGCAAGACCCTGTCTCAAAAAGACAAAAACAAAAACAAAAACAAAAAAACCCCTAGAATTTATGAGTACAGGGGCTGGGGAGATAGCTGTTCAACAAGTGCCTGTCTGGCAAGTGCAAGGTCATTAGTTCAAACCTCAGTCCTGTAAAAAAAAAAAAGAATTTATGAGTATAGTATAAGAGAAAGAGTTCAACTTTTCAAGAGGTCTTTTTTAGAAGTATGTTCACTTTGCAACTGATCTAACCTGGAGCTACCACATGTGGGGAACTCTGAATGGCTGATGGGGGTGGGGTGGGGAGGGGCCTGAGATGGAGAAATGGAAAGGCCAGGTCACCACGGGCAGAGGTGCAGCCAGACTTTACCTGTGTGACAGACTGAGAGTATCCTCTTTAGATTGCAGTGCCCACAGACTCGTAGCTAGCTAGACAGGAGCCCCTCTGCCTGTGCTGTCCAATGCTAAGCTCTGGCTTGGCTTTAGTGCCAGGCAGAGACATGTTATGTGGAACCATTGCTAAGAACTTGGTAGATTCCAGGCTCGGTGCCTTCCATGTCCCATTTCATTTTCAGCTCCTGAAATTAGCACTCTTGTGAAAGCAAAACTTCTTTATTATCAAGTGTGCATGTGAATCCAAGTTGGGCTTTTTAGGAGGCAAACAGTAAATGTCTCTGCCATCTTTGATTCTTGACAAGGTTACATACATAGGATTTTCAGTGACCACTGAGGTATGGCTTAAAATGCCTAGATACTTAAAATTTGAATTGTTATAGGTTAACTGTTTTGCTTTAGCCATTCCACAGAATGTACCATTTTACTTGTTAATGAAGAAAGTAAAATAAATAAATAAATAAATAAATGCTGGGATTTGGTATGGTGCTAATGTCCTAAAAAGCTCTTTTTTTTTTTTTGTCTTTTTGAGACAGGGTCTTGCTATGCAATTGAGGCTGGCCTTGAGTTCACTTTTGTAGCCTAGGTTGGTCTCGAACTCGCACCAATCCTCCTATTTCAGCCTCCCGAAGGCTGGGATTATAGGCGTGAGCCACCACGCCTGGCTTAAAAAAGAGCTCTTAAAAGCCCTTTGAAAAGGTTGTGGTCAGCTTGTCTCGGTTTGTGAAAGGAGGCTTGCAACATTTCATACCTTGAAATGGAAAATTTACTCCCGAGAAACTGGTGAACAATTAGAATCAGGTTTTATTTTTGAAAGTTTACCCACGTAACACTGTCTTTATAAATTTATGTTGTTTTTCACAGTTGAAATAATGGATGATGATAGAATTCAGATCCTTCAGTCACTCTCTGTATCTGAAGCAGAGGTAAGGAGATCTTTGTTTTCTTGCTTACTGACCCAGAGCTTAAGTTTGGTACTGTGTTTTATATCTTAATTTTTTCCCTCCAGGGCCATACTTTTAAAAAGGCAGTGTTTGCAGTTTATGTCTGTGGGAATGTGACTTTTCTTACCATATTCTTATCTGCGATCAGCCATCTGTGAGCAAGTAGACTATTTATGGACAAGTAAAGGCTGTCTTTATCATCAAATTGAATAAACTTGAAGTTTGTACTGAGGGCCTGGTGTACATCCATGGATTCCCATTTGGAAGACCAAGCGTGTGTCTGTGGAGGAATCCTGATCCTCATCTTTAGAAATAGAACTCAGTAGGGCCATGGAGACCATAGATGGATGTGAAATTCTGTGTATAATCTGCATCTTTAAAGGCAGTGTTGTGCTTCAGGAGGAGTGACTCTCGAGTATTCCATGTCAAGATTTTACGAATGTTAGTGTTTAAGCAAGGAAAATCTGGACAAACAAAACAGGCCACACAGAGGAGACTATATTAAGGTAAAATATTTTGGACTACAAGGTGCTGTGATACTCTAAAGAAAATGTTTACTCTAAACAATTTACTGAATGATTTTCAATTTTTTTTTTTAAAGAAACTATGTTTTGGGGACATTTTATTTGCCCGCTACTTCAGTATTTCTCTGGTTAAAGTTAGATAGAGGTGGGACTGACCCCATTGTAGATTTTATTAAAATCCACTTTTAGTAGTATATTTTTTTTTGTTGGCAGTGAAATTCAAGTAGGCATTTTCTTCCTAAAGATCTTATTTATTTATTCAGCTGTAGAATATATGTTAATCATTTTGACTATAACGTTTAAATCTTACATCATTTGAACGTTGCAAACTTGTATTTTAAAGTTAGTAAAACTCACCCTTGGGTTCATATGTAACAGTTGTTCTCTTCTCTTGTTGAAATAAAATAATATGAGTGAATCTGTCTTGTAAGTGGTTGCTAGGGCTCTAGTGAGTCAGCGGAGTCAGCGCTGTTCGTTTTCCATTTTTATGTCTCTCTCCTTTGCTATGAGGTCTTCAAGCCAGTGGGTGGCGCCATAACACTGAGGTTCTCGTTGGTTCCCGTCTTCCTGTGCTGTGCCTCAATTTTAGTTCTTAAAAATTAGGGAATTGGAAAAACAAAACAAAACAAAACAAAACAAAACAAATTAGAGGGTGTTATTTTCCCGACAGTCTACCAACTTTTCTTAATTTTTATTTGAAATATTTCTGTGTTTTCCTTTTGTGTTGGAGTCAACTGGTGTAAAAATTTGAACTAGGGACAGTGTTATTTTTATTTTAATTTTTGTGGTTTTTAAAAATAACAGTTGTTTGGTATTTCCTTTTATATTCCTTTACATATCCTGTAGCAAAGTAACATAATTATCTCAGGCAAAAGAGACAAGCAAAATAGAACATTTTTAAAATAAAAATTTAGAAAAATAAAAATTTCTTTGATTATGTTATACTTTTGGAGTGACCCAAAAATCTTAATTTCTTTCTGTAAAGAGTAGCTGTGAGTCCTACACCTTCTACTGGATAACATGATGTGGAAGTTCTGCTTTTGTTCCTTATGTAGACAGTCAGCGTAAGTATCTCAAGGTTTAGATAAGAGCTTCCTGTGTTCCTGCTCTACAAGTGTAATACTACTTATCTAAGGAAAATTTTGCTTAAGGGCAAGAGGACCCTTGGTAGTAGGTTTTTTTTTTTTTTTAAACCTAGAATTGAACTTGAACTTGGGATCTTGCCCTTGCCAGCCAGGCGCATATAACACTGAGCTCTTGTCCCAGTCTGACCCTTGGTTGATTTGATAGGAGTTTGCTGGGTTTCTAGGGCTGAGGCCAAAGATCATAACTTTTTCTTCTTTTACTGATGCTTATTCTGTTTTGTTAACTGCCCCAATGGACATAGAGAGAGCTGTCAAAAGAAATCATTGTCATTTGCCCTAAGTCTTTTTTAAAAATTAGTTTTATTTTATGAAAAAAGTTCGTGGGTGTTTCCCTGTCCATAAACTTAGCATAAGCTTAAGGTCTTCTTTTGTTATCCAGGAAGTGAATGTAATTGTCTTATGCTCCTGGGTAGAAGAAGCACTGGTGCATATTTAAACAATGTATCTTTTTCATAAATAGCTTTCATGTAAAAGAAATTGTACTGTGCTCTAGGTTACCTGTGAGGACCCAAACATGATTTTGATTTTCAATCAGACACTGATATATGGTAATTAAACTATTCTGATAAATTTTTTTTTTTTTTGTCTTTTTGAGACAGGGTCTTGCTATGCAATTGAGGCTGGCCTTGAGCTCACTTTTGTAGCCCAGGCTGGTCTTGAACTCACACCAATCCTCCTGCCTCAGCCTCCCGAATGCTGGGATTACAGGAGTGAGCCACCACACCTGGCTTCTGATAAGAATTTCTTGAAACAATATTTTCTAAATGTTGACATTCTCTACTAGTAATGTCTGTGCAAGATCTTACCAAACCAGCCTTCTCTAGAAAAAAGTCATGTTATGGTTTAGATCTGAAATGTGTCCTCAGAGTCTCATGTGTTGGGAAAGTGATAGGATTATGGGGGCACTGTGCTTGCTAGAGGGTTGGTCCTCTGACGGCTTCATAGCGGAGGTTAGGGCCCTTTCACTAGGCCCTTCCTATCTTGGAGCCCACTATCATGAACTGAAAACGTGGTCCAAAATGAACTTCTGCTTTAATTTGTGGCTGTTGGACATTGCCTGTCATTGATGGCGAGGAACAGTCACTACAGAGTCAATGCAATCTTTTTCCAAAATCCTAGTTGGGGGCCAGTGAGATAGCTCAGTGGTCTAAAACACCTGCATAGGCAAGCTTAGTCAGTAACAGGGACCATGGTTCGATCCCCAGCACCGCATGCTATGCCAGCCCCACCCCCCCAGGGCAGGCTGAGCCAGCCATAGCATACACAAATAAAGTTTATTTAAAAAAAATTCCAGTTGTTTTTTTTTTTGCAGAAATTGATAAACTAACCCTAAACTTCATATGTAAATGCAAAGGATCTGGAATAACCAAAACAACTTCAAACAAGGAGGAAGTATACATCCCAGTGTTAAACCCACGAAGCTTCAGCAATCAAGACAGCATCATATTGGCAAAAAGTGGATTGTATGTGGCTGGTGAGACAGCTCAGCAGACAAAGAACCTGCTTGGGCAAGTGCTGGGACCAGGGTTCGATCTCCAGCACCACATGTCATGCTGGCCCCACTCCTTGGGCACACTGACCTGGCCACCAAGATGGGGTGTGGTGGTGCATGCTGGTAATCCTAGCATTGAGGAGGCTGAAAACAGGAGGATCACTAGGAGACTGAGCTGTGTAGTGAGACCCTGTACCAAATACATTAAAAAAAAAAAAAAGTGGACAGTGTGGATCACTGGACTAGAATGTGTGTTCACAAATAAGTTCTCACTTTTCTGTTGTGCTGAGGTGCCAAGGCAGTTCACAGCAGGAAGGAGTGGCCTTTTCAACAAATATGCTTAGGCAATAGCCTTATGCAAAAGGGTGAGTTTTAACTGCTACCTCACTTTACAAATGAAATACACTCAAAATTGGCCATGGACCTTGGCATAAGAAACAAGTAGTTTCTAGGCTGGGCATGGTGGCATGTACCTGTAATCCCAGTACTTGGGAGGATGAGACAGGAGGATTGGTGTGAGTTCGAGACCAGCCTGGGCTACAAAAGTGAGCTCAAGGCCAGCCTGAACTGCATAGCAAGACCCTGTCTTAAAAAGACAAAAAAAAAAAAAAAAAAAAAAAAAAAAAAAAAAAAAAGAAAATATGACTAAAATTTCCCGATTTAAAGTTCAGCGTTAGATACAACATCAAAGCCATAGTGATTAAAAAACTAATATGATAACAATTGTCATAATTAAAAGCTTTTTATGCTCCAAATGACACTATCAAGAATGTGAAAATAGCCCATAGCCTAAGACATTATACTTGCAAAGCATGCAAAACACTAGAATCCAGGATATCTGAACAACTTTTATAACTCAAAAGACAATTCAACAAAAATGGTCAGATGGTGTAGTGATTGATACAATGTGTCAACTTGGCTGGATGACTCAGCAGCCTGGTTCCCTGTTGGTGGGGGCCCTGCCCTGGGGTACCATTGGTTCCTCCCTAAAGCGTGACTAGGGCCTGCCTAGGATATGATTGGCTCCTCCCTAGAGCGGAATCAAGGGCCCGTCCTAGGGTATTATTGGTTCCACCCTATGGCACAATGGGCCCACCTCAGAGTGACTCAGCACAAAGAGACTTTATAAAGGGGCTGAGGAGGGAGTCAATACTACATTTTGTTGGAGGAACTTCAGTCTTCACATTAGACCTGGATTTCATCATCTGGCTTGCAGCGTAGACTCTTCACAGTCCAGCTTGGATCTTTTGCCTTCCATCACAGACTCATCAGTGTCCCTCACAGACACTCCAGTCTTCCATCGCAGATCCATCAGCTGATGGACAGAGACTTAAACAGAGCACTGCAGTGAGTTTCAGATGTTGGGATGGAATTCTTCAGTCTGGGGTGTGCAGATGCCCTCTATACACTTCCTCATCTGACTCTGTGGCTGACTATTGTAAGCCGATCTTATAATTGCTTATAGATTGTATATCTGTGTTCATATCCATTCCTTATATCTGTTCTGCCTTTCTAAGTAAAATCCTGACCAATACAGATGGTTAGGTTAGGGATTTCTCTAAGGATTTATTAATGGGCGTAGCATTATGTTATTGAAGGTGCTCAACATTAATATTCACTAGACACATGTAAATCCAGCCACAGTGAGATCCTATGTATACCATTGGGATGGCTGTAATAAAAGAAGAGGTATTAACAAAGGTTAGCAAAGATGTGTAGAATTTGGACTCTCATTCATTGCTGTTAGGGTGACAAAATGAGACCGTTATCTTAAAAAATATTTCAGTAGTTTCTCAAAATGTTAAATGGAGAGTTATTACATGACCCAGAAATTTTATTTTCAGGTATGTATCCAGGAGGAAAGAAACTATATCTACAAAAAGTAAGTTTAGGAATGTTCATCACATTATTATTCATAATAGCAAAAAAGTAGAAAAGCATAAATGCCTCTCATTTGATGAGTAGGTACATAGAGTGTGTATCCACGCCCTGCAATACTGCGGAACAGTGAAAAGTAATGAAGGCCATGCGCTAGTATGGATGGATCTTGAGAATCAGAGCTCAGTGGAAGCAGGCAGCCACAAAAGACCACGAGCTGGGTGAGGGTGTCTCGGTTCTTTAAATATTATACATACTATTGAGCAGTGGATAACGACTTCTTACAGAATTTAAAGGGAGGAGTAGATGTTTCCACAACTTTTGGAGCGTTCAACATTTCTAAACATTTGATAGAAGCATGGAGCAGCAGCAATTTAGGCACAGGAGGAAAGGCGGTGTCAGCCTCCTTGGTCGGCCTTGAGCTTTACACTATACTTAGTAAGCGAGGGCGTTACACATGTTCCGCATGCACAGGCCTAGCAAAGTTAGGCTGTGTTGTAGAAGAAGTCTCTATATGTTTATATATATTAGAAACTACTTTTTTTTTTTTTTGTCTTTTTGAGACAGGGTCTCGCCATGCAGTTCAGGCTGTCCTTGAGCTAACTGTTGTAGCCCAGGCTGGTCTCGACCTCACATCAATCCTCCTGCCTCATCCTCCCAAGTACTGGGATTACAGGTACGTGCCACCATGCCCAGCCTAGAAACTACTTTTAATAACTTAGGTTAAACTGAAAACTTGATATCCACAAGTTAGTCCACAACTCCCTAGGCATTTGGAAATTATTTCATATATAAGAACAATTAGAAATTTTTTTCAGAAATTGAAACATGCAAAGCATAATATACAGTAAACCAGTGTTTGGAGTCATTTTATCAAATACAGTATGCACTTGCCATTTTAGCTATGAATTTCAAGATTAAAAAATTCTCAGTTTTTAGTCGTGTTTAAGGGCTCAGTAGCCACATGTTCCTAGTGGCTACTGTACCAGGTGGCACAAAAAAAGCAATGGCAATTTTTTTTTTTTTTGCTTGTTTTTTGAAACAAGGTCCTGCTAAGTAGTTCAGGCCGGCCTTCAACTACGTAGCCCAGGCTGGCTTCTAACTTGTGGTGATCCACTTACCTCAACCTCCAGAATGCTGGAACTACAGGTGTGTGCCACCATGCCTGCCTTGACAGTTCTTTTGAACAATGCTTGCTTAGAGGAAAATGTAATTTTTTTTAATAAATAGAAAAAAAAGTTTTAAAATTCACAGTTGTTAAAAAAAATTTTTTTTGTAAATGTATTTAGTATAGGGTTTATAGGGTCTCACTGCACAGATTGGACTCTTTGTGATCCTCTTGTTTTTAGCCTCCCAAGTGCTGGGATTACAGGCACCTGCCACTATGCCCAGTCTCTACAATCTTTTTTTTTTTTTTTTTTTAATCCACAATTTTAAGTTTCTACTAGAAGAAAAGAAAAAAAGAAAAAGACAAAAGAGAAAAAGAAAGAATGAGTTAAACCCAAGGGAAATTGGACTATAAAAAAGCAATTATTGACTAAAAAATGAACAGTAAATAATAGATGAAAATCACTGAGACAAAAAGCAGCAATTCTAGCTGGGCATGGTGGCGCACACCTGTAATTCCAGCACTCGGGAGGTTGAGGCAGGAGGATTGGTGTGAGTTCGAGACCAGCCTGGGCTATAAAAGTGAGCTCAAGGCCAGCCTCAACTGCATAGCGAGACCCTGTTTCAAAAAGACAAAAAAAAAAAAAAAAAAAAAAAAAAAAAAAAAAAAAAAAAAAAAAAAAAAAAAAAAAAAAAAAAAAAAAAAAAAAAAAAAAAAAAGTGGTAATTCGTAAGACAGATTAATATACTTTGTAAACATTTAGATCAAGAACAAAAGAAAGGACACCCAAATTAAAGCTGTTCAGGAATAAAATGAGACAATGCTCAAGATCCCATGGGTACATACATTAACACTCATTAACCATGATTAGAAACTATTATGAAAGGTGTTGGTATTTATGCTGTTCTTTAATCAAGTGAGTCAGAGACCATTGGAGGAATTGCTGACTGTACGACTGGACCACAGCAGACAAGAGGGTGGGCCTGGGTCATTGTGTAGTGCCCCCACATGAAGAAAAAGTGAAGGAAGAATATTTATTGGTTGTGTTAGTCTGCATTCTGTTGCTATGACAAAATGCCTGGGGAAATCCACTGGAAGGAAACATTTCCACGCCCTGCCTTTTAACGGTTCCACTGTCACCCAGGAATGCCATCGCTGGGGACCAGGCCTCTAAGACCTGGTCTTTAGGGAGCATTTAAGATCCAAACTGTAATGTGGGTGTATATTTAATGCACTGAAGCCACCGAAAGCTTCCATAGCCAAAGGTTGAGCAATTTGAACACAATTTATTCAAGTATAAAGTACATATCTGGCCCCCCCCCGGTGGGCTGAGCTGGCCACAGAGTACAAGCATGGTGACACATGCCTGTAATCCCAGCTCTGGGGAGGCTGAAAGCAGGAGGATCACTATGAGTCCAAGCTGTGTAGTAAGAGCCTGTAACAACCAAATACATTAAAACAAAAACAAAACAAAACAAAACAAAACAAATGTAAAAACAGAACATAGATGTTCGTGATATTCATGACACAGAAGTTGAAAAAATATTATAAATGTTAAATGCTTTGTTATTAAAGAAATATAAATAAAAAACTAAAGTAAAAACCTGATTTAAATAGATGATTGAAAAAATACATGGAGTAGAATAGACAAATCCCCTGTGCAGAATTCTCTGTAGGTTCACTGCCCTCCAGGAGAGGGAGCCTGGTCGGCCAGCTCTTCAGCATGAACTGTGAGATCTCTTCAGAGAACTCAGTGTAGAAGTAACTTCACAGTGACAGGCAAACACGCCTTCAGTGAGGTGATCGAAGTCAGTATCCAGGGCTGGGGAGATAGCTCAGTGCAATAAGTTCTTGCCTGGCAAGTGCAAGAGCCTGAGTTCTATCCCTAGTACCACGAAAAAAAGTCAGCATCCACAATGGCACGTTATGTTGAAAATACCTGCCCTTCATGTGATACAGTGAGATCACATTTGACCTCTGTAATCTTTTTCTAAACCCATCACACCCTAGTGTAATCACAAGACTGTCACAAGCAACAGAGGGACATCCTACCAAGAGCTTGGTCAGTAACTTGCAAAACTGGTAAGAGGTATCAAAACCAAGGAAATTTTGAAAATGGTCCCACCCTTGGAAGGAGACAGGACAACTAAGAATGTTGTTTTTCTCAAGGACTTAGGAGCCCAAAAGGGCATTAAGGTAGTCTGAACAAAGGACTGTAATAATAGTCAACAATATTGTACTATCACTGATTCATTATGTTGTAACAGATGTACCACACTCACTTAAGATGTTGATAGTAGAGGAAATGAGGTGTGGGCCTTGTATTAACTTCGTGTTATCTTCTCCATTTGTCTTTTTTTTTTTTTTTTTTTTGTGGCTGGTTCAGCTCATCCTGGGAGAGGAGCTGGCACAATGGCACAAGACATACTGGGGATCAGACCCACAGCCCCTGCACTTACATAAGCAGGCGCTTTAGGCTGCTGAGCTCTCTCCAGTACCATTTGTATGTTAATTGAAATTGAACCTTAAGCCGGCGTGGTGGCTCACGCCTGTAATCCCAGCACTGGTAGGCTGAGATAGGAGGATTGGTGCAAGTTCGAGACCAGCCTGGGCTACAAAACTGAGCTCAAGGCCAGCGTCAACTGCATAGCGAGACCCTGTCTCAAAAAGACAAAAAAAAAAAAAAAAAAAAAAAAAAAAAAAAAAAAAAAAAAAAAAAAAAGAACAAAGAAATTGAACCTTAAAGTCTATTCAAAAACATGATAAAACTGAAATTCTTTTTTTGTTTTTTGGTAGCTGGCATTGAACTCGGTATGCACATTGTGCTTGCCAGGCAGGTCTTGTGTCGCTGAGCTTCCTTCTATCCCCAGCAAGAAGATCAACTTGGAAGACTTGGCTTCTGCCAAATCCCAATATTCACTACAAAGCTACAGCACCAACAAGGCTCCGGGTTAGGTGTGGGGTTGGCTGCACCTCTTACTGTTGCTTCCCTTACTTTTTCCTAAACCTTTACGATTTCTCTTTGCCACTTAACTCTAAATGGCCCATGGACCAAAGCATGAGCACTAGGAGGAACATAACATTGAGGATGAGATCAAGAGCAAGGCAGTGTCAGCCTTAATGTGAAAGGTCTTAGCTAAACTTGATGACAGGTGGAGCACATGGTGCTTTTCATTCACTGACAAACTGGGTCCTCAGACCTCTCTGTGAAGCTCAGGAAAGTTGTTGGTTGCTCGTTTGGACAGGGAGTGTCGCAGGTGCTGCTGGTGCCTCCTGGTCCCTTTCTACAGTGGAAGGTTTTGAGTAACCCAGCATATACTGATGCCACCCCTCCAGAGGCACCTCTGTGCTTCTTTCTCTTCACTGTGGGCCAATCACAAGAACCGTGTGATCCTCATGATGTGTATAGTCCAGAAGTGTGCTTGCAAGCATGATCCTCAGCGAGAGGCAGAGCTGGTGAGTGAGCACCCCAGCGCCTCCCCTTCAGAGAGATCATTCTAGGTGCTTTCTGTGTACTCTTCAGAGATTGTGCTAGAGGAAGTGCTTGTGGCTTAGAGCCCTAGCCTTAACTGTGAGTCATTATATTGGTCATTCTTTTTTTTTTTTTGCCCTTTGGAGACAGGGTCTCCCTGTGCAGTTCAGGCTGACCTTGAACTCACTTTGTAGCCCAAGCTGGCCCTGAAGTCACTATAATTTTTCTGCCTCAGCCTCCCAAGTGCTGGGATTACAGATATGCACCACCACTCCCAGCCCCATTCTACCTTCCTGTGGCTTTTCTCTGCCTGGGATCACTTCTGAAATAAGTCACCTACATCTTTGTCCTACTGTCAGGTTCTGCCTCTCATTAAAGCCACCAGTAGTCCTAGAAAGCCAACATTCAGGATGGGATTCTGAAACTGGTTTGTTCACTCACTGGTCAGACCACAATTAGGGTTGAATAAATAGGTGGTGACAATCTTTGGCAGCTGCACTATGACATCTATTAAAACTCTTACTTGCACTGGGTTGAGATGACATTGCAGGTGAAAGGGAAGAGCTGGATCATGTGACAGCTTTGAATTTGACCCAAATGGGGCAAAGGTATTGTCACCTTCTGATAGGTCTTGTCAAATTGGCTGCTTTTTACAATTGCTTTAGAAAACCTGAAGGAAAGGAATCAGGCTTCCCCCCAGGGGATGATGCGTGCCAGTAGTCCTGAGGGCACTGCACAGTGGACAGAATGATCAGGCATTGTAAGGGGGAATTTATTCTCATAGAAGTGTTCTTCAAATTAGGGTTTTACATCTCAGCAAGAATTCTTAGGGGCCCGGCAGGATGGCTCAGTGATCAAAAGCGCCTGCTTAGGAAAGCGTAGGCGGCTGCAGGGACCGCAGTTCGATCCCCAGCACCATATGCTGCGCCAGCCCTGCCCTGAGGGCAGGGTGAGCCGGCCATAAAATAAATAAACAAACAAACAAAAGTTCTGAAACAATAAAAAAAAAAAAAAAAGAATGCTTAGAAATGACATACTCTAGTATTTGTCCTTATTAGTTTTAACATGAATTTTCTAACTCACACGAATTGTCCGAACAACAGACCAGCTTGGCGAGAAGTCCTTCAGCAGCACCTGAGGTCACGGACGTTGCACCATGGGTTTCACCTTGCACTGACTGAAAGAAGGCTACTGAGAATCATTGTGTGAGCAGCCATTTGCAAAGTCCTGGGCATTGCTGAGGTAACCTATACCTCATTTCACAATAGAAGCGCAATCGCTCCGTGTACATTTGCGGTGTGCGTGAGGATGTGAAGTCCTCACAAACCGACTGATTTGGTCCTCAGCAAGAGAATATCGTCATCTCCTGGCGTTACTGACTTTCTGTAATGCTGCATCAGTTACTTGTCAGAGTTGATGACAAGGATTTCAGTGATGAGGTGCAAAGGCACCCTTACGATCCTTCATTTTTTGTGATAGCGACGTCTGAATGACAGTTAATATAGTCAGGTTATTTTAAATAACTTTATTCTTAAATGTAACGAGCTCTTATTAGAAATGCTTTGGTATCAATACAATAAAAAATATGCTGGTCTCCCGCCTCCAATGAATCCCATCAAATAACTGGAACAAGTTAAGCATTTGTTTTTCTCAGTTTTTTTCTGAATATTTTTGAAAAATAATGACTATTACTTATTCATATGGCTGAATATGGGTATAATTATAATTTTTTAGATTTGAGGAAAAAGAAATAAAAATATCCAGGAGAGAAATTTGCAGATTGTGTTTTTAGTTTCTTCTCCAAAGAATGTTTACATGGGTGACAGCTTTCAGATCACTTTTTTTCCCAGCTTTGCCATTCTTATCCTTAGAGCTGTAAATTAAAGAAAAAAATAGAGAAATTATGACAGAGAGCCTTAATTTTTACTCTAAATTACCATTTCATAAGAATGCAGGAAAGTTGAGAACATACCTCCGATGGTTTTATCCAACAATGTGAGCATTGTTTTAGTAGCACAAAAAGACAGCAGAAATAATGAGCTATGGTTAACTTAGGGCAGAAGCAGGTTCAGAACTAGAAGGAGCCTATTTCTAAAAGATTAGAAGAATTAGCAGAGCAAACACATTACAAGTGGGACCCATGTAGGATTAGTGTCTATTTTCAGTGTGAGACACAGATACATGTTCCCCTTGGTCAGTGACTGTTGTGTAGATTTCTGAGATACAAGTATGCAGTACTGAAAAGAAAGAAACTAACACTTTAAGTATATTTATGAATAGATTATTTTTTCACTCATTAAACTTGGTTTTCCAAAGGAGGTCTGGCCTTTAGATACACAGGGACAAAAACAAATGCACATATGAAAAAATGTCAGCTACCAATTAAGAGCTGGATTGAATATAAATGGTTTTTGCTTAGATATAAATATGACTTTAAATGGCAAATGTTTACTTTTTGAGTGTATTCTACTACTAATTATATCTGCTATAGAGAAAGCATTTTAGAAAATGTAGAACTTATAGCATCCCTTTGGTATTCTGGCCTTACACCTTAACATTTAGGACTTCAGAGTATAGCTGCCTTAGTCATATTCCAAAACTCGAGGGCTGCTTTTAAGGCACTGGTCTAATGTTTACATTAACGGTGTAATACTACATTCATGTGTAATATGGCTCAAGAACCAGCTACTTAGCTAGTTGCACAAGTTTGTTTAATAAAACAATGACAAGGAAGCTCGTTTCTCTTCTTTCTATGCCACACATTAATTATTTGTTATTAAAGGAAATAACCCTGTCTCTAAGAAGCTGTTTTGCACCAATATGAGAAGGGTTGGGATTTAGTATTGTTGTAAGTGCCTAATCATTGTTATTATCACTTTACTTATAGGAAATATTTTCATTTCAGTGAAGTTAAAACGCATTATCTCACTTGTAATTGTAAAGAATGGTCATTTCCAGGGACAGGGTCGGAAGTAGTTCTTTGCATTCAAAACTGGCTGAGAGGACTTGCTTTGATCTGTTCTAAGCAGGATGGTCTCTGTTGCTGGGAACTGTTGCGTGGTGAGTCCTAAAGGGTCCTGTCATTCCACAGGAGGAGACAAACAGGAAGCAGAAGGCAAGGCTGTAGGGAGCTTCTTCTCTTTGTTTTGTGGGCCTTAGGCACACCCATGGCAAAAGCTGGAGTAAGTCCCTAATGAAAAGGTCTATTTGAAGGCAGGAGCAAAATTCTCTTTCCTCAAGTTACCTCTCATTCTTACAATTCCTCTTAATTTTTATAGTCACTCCTCATTTTGAGATTCTGTAAATCTGGCACACCTCCTGTGCACCATGACAACCGGTGAAGTTTGTTGGGCTCTGTTTTCTCTCTCCCCTTTCTCCAAGTTTATAGCTAGTGAACGTGAGAGGAATTCTAGGTACGTGGATGAGTACGGCTATGGTGGCAATGCAGGCCCACAGGCGCAGTGCGAGAAGACCTTGGGCATCACTTTCCCTTTTGACCTCCTTTCTCTCCTCTGCCTCCTTGACTCAGAGCAGCTCAGAAACATGGTTTCAGCTGCACAAAGTCCTTGCAAAAGAGAACTTTTCTCTTCTAAGTATTTCATGTCCCCCTTGGGCTGACATAGATGGGTAATCTCAGCACCCATAGCATGAGAATCCTCCAGAGCTGAGGCTTCTCATAGCTTCACCCTTAAATACCACTGACAGACTCGAGTCAGATTTTCTGGAGCAGAGAATGGAGCTAGTTGTAAAAGAAGTATGGGAGAGCCACCAAGGAGAGCCAGAGGTCTACTTGGTGGTGGATGGAGGTAGTGGATGGATCCCCAAAAAACCTTACTGGGGCCCCACAATGATGGAAGACCTTGCCTACTAAAAATTTTAACTAAGTACATTTTGCCTTTAGAATCCCCAGACTCTATATTTTTCCATCTTTCTTCCTCTTTCCTCTGTTTTGCAAATTAAAATTTAATTAATTAGGGCTGGTGAGATAGCTCAGTGGCTAAGGGCTGGCCAGATAGGTCTGTGGACTAAAGCATCTGCTTAGGCAGGCTACAGCAGCTGGGTTTGATCCCTGGTATGATGTGCTAGCCCCACCCAAGGGGCACATTGAGATAGGGCATGTTGGCATGAGCCTGTAATCCCAGAGTGTGGGAGGCTGAAAACAGAAGAATCACTGTGGGTCCAATCTACATAGTGAAACCCTGTAGATCCTATAGACCTTGTGCTAAATATGGGAGGAGGGGAGAAAAGAAAAGTACCTGCTTAGGCAAGTTTAGGCAAGAGCAGGGATTGATCTCGGGCATCACATGCTACACCAGCCCTATCCCCAGGACAGGCCAAGCCAGATACAGATACAGATACAGATACAGATACAGATACAGATACAGATACAGATACAGATACAGACACAGACACAGACACACACACACACACACACACACACACACACACACACATGCACACACACATGTTAATTTTTCTTTTTAAAATGTGTTTAGTATAGATTCTACAGGGTCTCAGTATGTAGTTCGCACTTGTAGTGATCTTCCTGTTTTCATCCTCCCAAGTGCTGGGATTATAGGGGCATGCCACCACACCCAATCTCAATCCCTATCTCAGCACATCCCCAGGGGTGGGGCTGGCACAGCATGTGGGGGATTGAAACTTGGTCCCTGTGCTTTACCTAAGCAGGTGCTTTAGTTCGCCGAGCTATCTGGCCTATTTAATCTTTATTTCAAGGAAAGTGAGACTAACAATTCTTAACTAGAGCAGCACTATTCATATTTAATAAGATACATAAGCAAATAATCAATTTAAATAATGTTTTCAAATATCAAACTTTTTTGTGAGGGGACATAGTGATAAATTTGATTTATTCTGCGCTTGTGAAATTGAAGTGCATAGGTGGCTGCGTGTTCTATGCGTGTGGGTGGCCCCTGGGAGCACATGACAATATGATTGCTTTTAAAGCTCATTTAAACAAACATATCTACTTTGTAATCCATGTGCTGAATGGGAAAACAAGGATGTAGAACAATATCATGACAGAATGCAAAGACTTTGGAGCATTCCGTTTGTGAGATATTTGGGTTGATAGTACAGAAACTTGTATTGTTACTTCAGAAGAGGTTTTCCTGTTTTCATTATGTTAGTTCAATGGCATGATAAGTGTTGTCTGAAAATGTTAGTCACTTCCTGTCATTTTTTGGGGGTAGATGTGTTAGGGGAAAAGGAATAGGCGTGTTTGGGAGGAGCTGGCTAGCATGCAAGTGAAAATAAGAAGGTTTTATAGTATGTAACATCACTGTTATTGACCATAGACATTATGTTTCTCTTTCCTAAGTCATATTGTTTTAAAAATGAATTTAAAATGCAAATTCTGACCAGCAAGCAAAGCTCATTCTCAAGATAAACAAGAACCTAGTTTGTGCAGTTTTCCTTGGTGTGGCACATTGCTCAGCTCTGATTGAAGAAGTTATATAAGTAGATGTTTCCTAGGAGTTTAGGGATTCCTCAGGTGATTACACTTACAATTAGTATGCCCAATTTAACTGCTTACAAGAATGAAAAAAGGT
This sequence comes from Myocastor coypus, assembly GCA_004027025.1. Lineage (NCBI taxonomy): Eukaryota > Metazoa > Chordata > Mammalia > Rodentia > Myocastoridae > Myocastor > Myocastor coypus. The sequence continues at coordinate 73,827 of PVJA010003075.1, read as the reverse complement.
CTATTTTGTTTCATTGTTAGCAGTTGAAGATGAGTTTATGGTTTTCTGAGGGCAAAAGATCTTGATTCTTATAGATATTGTCATACTTTTATAGGACTGTCAGGTTCTATTTTTTAATTGGCTGGTAATTACCATGTATTGCTCTTTAATGATGATTATCCAAGATACTGAAAATCATTATCTTTCACAAACACCAGGCATCTTTTTTTTTTTTGGTGGGACTGAGGTTCAAACTCACGGCCTTGCACGTGCCAGGCAGGCACTTGTGCCACGGAGCTATCTCCCCAGCCCCTACACCAGGCATCTTGAGCTAAGGTAAGCAGAGCTATTTGACTTGACTTTTGTCAAATTTTTGTTTAGTTTTCTTAACATTACAACTAGAATATGATATTAAGTGATAACAAAGTATCTAAAATTGAGCTATCATTTTGATGGAAACCAGTGTTAGTTTTCTTTTCATTCACTGTTAAAATAGCTAGCTAGTCATAAAAATTTTTATAGAGAATGCAAAATGAAAATATATAGAAAAATACAAAAAATAAGTATGTTAAGGTAGAGAAAAAATATACACAGTCAAATGTTACAGATATAAGATAAACTGACATTCTATTTTTTAAAAAGTAGAAAAATTAAGGGAAAAGTTAATAAACCTGTGAAAGTCAGAGAAACAAAATATAGTGAAGCAATCAAGTACTCTAAAAATAATATTTGTTCCTTGCATGTTCTTGCAAAATTGAGGCAGTTTGTTAACTTAAGTAGAATGCTGAAATGACAGCGAGGCACAGAATCTGAACCGCTGTCCTCAGATTCTGGTGGGAAAAGATTCATTATCGATGATCCAACATATTAATAACCAAGGTACACTCATACACAGTACTGTATCATGACAGATGATGAATCTCAGGTGACTAAGGTCAATCAAGGCAATGCCTAGATAAGGCAGCAATTTATTTTCACTTTCTTTATCTTTATTTGAAATTAAGTGACTTAATTGCAAGGGTGATAATTAGATCAGCATTAATAAAGAACTCAGTATGTATTAGTTTATAAGGTGGTCAGATAAGCTGAAAGCAAGAAGGTTCATTAACACAGGGAGAAGATTGTCACATGACTAGACAGCAATGGCATGCCTTTTCATTTTTATTACCTGTTAAAGATGGATCCTCAGTCCCATCTCCAGCCATGGGAACATCAACTGGATAGTTGTGGGCAGGGCCACCTAAGCTTTCTTCTTGTTCTTTCAGAGATATGGAATTTTTGTGGGGAGATTTATGGTTCGAGTTTTCATGAGGACTCACTTCGGGTCTTTTTCTGGGAAGTGGTGTGGGTTTGGGTGGCTGGTAAATCTGGCGATGGGGGGCTATGGGGTGGTAGGATAGCCGTTCAGCCCCTCCTTCCTCCTCTGTCTCATCATCAATCACAACGAGCTCAGCGTGGATGACCCCATCGTACCCTGTCAGAAGTTTCTTGTCTTCTTCGTTGTCCTCTGCCTGCTGATACCCCATGAAAATCATGGTCACAGGTTCTGAATTTTCCATGTCAGAAGGCAATGCATGGACGATATTATACCTAACGTCTTCCTCCTCTTCTTGACAGATGGGTGAGGAACACTGAGTTTCTGACTTCCCAAGTGTTGCTTTGCTGGGGCTCAGTCTAGCTTTTGGAGAGGTTGCATATTTGTTCTGAATGGCACTTGATTCTTCCCTAGGAGTCATCATCTTTTGTGGGGTGTGGGTCCTCTCTTCTGCCTGCTGAGTCATTGAATGGGGACGAGGTGTTGGCTGAATGGGACTGATACGATCGAAGCTCTCGCTCCTTTCCTCTGAAAGTCCGTTGTCCATATTGTGTATGGAGTCATTGACGTCATGCCTGAACCCATTAGCTTTAAGCTTTATCTTTTCTTGGAAGTTTGGTCCATGTGCTGCCTTTTCTCTCTGTGGAGCTGTAGGCCTGCAAAATGGATTGGCATATACAGGCTCATGGTATTCTGTTGGAGATTTGGAGTTTCTCTCTGAGGCTTGTCTTAGAAGTTCTTCTACCTCAACTGGCGCCAGGCCATCAGTGCCGTTGTAGGGTGGGCTTCGATTGGAGCTCACTGCATACACCGACTTTTGTCCATCATCATAAACCTTGATTCCTGAACCTTTAAAGTCTTCTGATGGGAGAGGTATTGAAGATAGAACGGTGCTTTCCCCAGTCTTCAAGTCTTTTTCAACTTTAATTTCCATGGCATATAGTGCTGTTAGGAGAAAAATTTGATCCTTGACTTAATTATGTTTCATTTATAAACTGGCCCACTTTCATGGTGTGCTGTACTTTCTGCACCATTTTTTTTTTTTTTTTGTCTTTTTGAAATAGGTTCTCGCTATGCAGTTCAGGCTGGCTTTGAGCTCACTTTTGTAGCGCAGGCTGGTCTTTTACTTGCACTGATCCTCCTGCCTCAGCCTCCCAAATGCTGGGATTACAGGCATGTGCCATCACACCTGGCTAGATGTTTTTATTCTTTTTATGTCAATTTTTTAAAAAAAATTCTGATTTTAATTATAAGGCACTGCAATAACACTGCAATATCATGAGTTTTGAGGTAACAGCAGGTGACATTTTTGAAAAATGTCAAGTGAAGGAAAGAAATTCCCCATGATGAGTGTGATCATTCTGTATGCCTCAAATATACCAAGAAATTGATGGATTTAGATAGTAAAACTTCATGGAAGAAGCAAAAGATAGATATTTGCTGATTAATAAAGCCTACGAGGCAGATTTGCATGCTTGTATTACTCAATGGGATGACTATGCTGAGGTGGGAGGGATAAGCTAAAGTAGATAAAATGCCTGGAATGGTACATTTTATTTTATTTATTTTATTTTGTGTGACTGACTTAGCCTGTTCTGGGGACAGGGCTGATGCAGCATTTGGTGCTGGGGATCAAACCACGATCCCTGCCCTTGCCTAAGCTTGCCTACGCAGGCACTTTAGACTGCTGAGCTATCTCGCCGGTGCCGGACAATAGATTTTATTAAATTAACATCTTTCTTGCATAGACCAGCCACCTGTTGAAATAATAAGGGAGGTGGCTCACGCCTGTAATCCCAGCACTCGGGAGGCTGAGGCAGGAGGATTGGTGCGAGTTCGAGACCAGCCTGGGCTACAAAAGCGAGCTCAAGGCCAGCCTCAACTGCATAACGAGACCCTGTCTCAAAAAGACAAAAAAAAAAAAAAAAAAAAAAAAAAAAAAAAAAAAAAAAAAAAAAAAAAAAAAAAAAAAAAAAAAAAAAAAAAAAAAAAAAAAAAAAAAAAAAGAAATAATAAGGGAGTGTGTGAAAGTTTCAAAATATAAGGAGAGAGGGGGAAGGCTGAAATCATATACTTCTCTTTTTGCCTTGTGTTTCTTCCCATTTTTATACACATTTTCAGTAGAGGGAAAGCTAAAAATATAGTAAAATTAGCTGTGCTGAAGCAACACGACTGGAAGTAGTACACAGATGTTGGGGAAGCTAAGGCCTGTTTCTGACCCAGACAAGATTCCAGGGCTGGAATATTTATTTATTTATTTATTTATAATTCTTAAAAAATATTTTTATTTATTTGATGCAGGGTGATGCTATGCAGCTCAGACTTGTAGTGATCCTGTCTCAGTCTTCCTAGTGCTAGGATTACTGTGTGTGCCACCATAGCCGGGTTCAGTGGCCACAGTGGCTCAGCAAGTAGTACTGAGGCTTGAACCTTGGTTCTTGTGCTGCCAGGCAGGTGCTTAGGCCACTGAGCTGTCTCTCCAGCCCTACAATTTTAAAGATAAGGGATTTTGTGCTAAATTACAATGTGGCAATGCTTGCTTTTAGTTTGCACTCTTTCATTTAAGAAAAAAACAAAAACACAACTCATCTTGGGCAGTGGTACCTTGGTTCAGGAGCCTATTTTGTTCCACTATTTTGTGAAAGATGGCCATGTTTGTGTGTCTGTGGGAAAGATGGCTGCAGTTGGTTTGTCATCTGATGCACAGTTTGCAGTTTGTTATGCCAAATGCTTTTGTTTGTTATGCAAACAAAAATGTTCATGAACCAAAGTACCACTGTATTTCACAACGCTTCTCCTGTCTGATGAGCTTGACCTCTGCAACATCCCTTGCCCACATTCTACTTTCTTCTTCTGTACTTTATTCTTGAATGAGATATACTTATTGAAGGTCTCATCTGTGTCTTACTGAGTTTGGCATAGATATTCACTAAATATTTATGAATATTTAGCACAATAGCTTTTACTTGCACAATAGCTTTTCATTCTAAGCTACAATCCAAAGATTTTGCATCCTTTTTAATGCAACTGTTCATGTTCCTTGAGGCTCGGAAGAATGAATTTTACAAGAATAACTCTCCAGTGGGCGGAGCGTATAGCTCGGTGGCTCCATGCTTGCCTGGCAAGCACAAGGTCCTGAGTTTGATTCCCAGTCCCACCTACCCCAAGAAAAGAATAAGTCCTCCAGTGAGAGTAAATACTACCTATCACTCTCAAGGGAATATTTTCATTTTAAAAAGGATTTTATTATTGCAAAAGATGAAATGTGCTGGGAGATATTTTTAACTAGGGAAGTTTCTCTTGAAGAGCTTCTTGTCTCCTCAGGGCTTTATTTACTACTTTTGCTTATTTTTATTTTTAATTTAATTTATTTTTAGGGAAGGTTCTGCAGTGTGTTCAGGGTCTCACTACTAGATCAGACTTGTAGTGTTCTGCCTGTTTATACCCTCCCAAGAGCTGGGATTACAGGTGCCTGCTACCATGCCCAGCCTCAACTGTGGTCTGAGCACACCCTGAGGGTGAGGGTGAGGCTGGCATGGCAGGCCTGGGGATTGAATCCTGGCCGCTGTGCCTGCTTGCAGGCACTTTAATCTGCTGAACTATTTGGCTAGCTCTATTTACTGCTTTTAATTAAGTTGGTGGGGATTAAAACACATTGAATACATACTGTTACCTTTCGTTGCTAACAATGCAAGCAACTCAGATATCTACCGGAAGTTTGTAAAATGGATCGTTGCTTGGTCTGAAAGCATATGACACCTCTGCAAGTTGTAAATATATGGCTCTGTAACATCTGAAATTGAGAACATGCCATGGAACATAGATGACCCCATATACCTTTTCTATTTTGTTCATCATCTTCTACTTCTTCATTTCTTTCCTTCCTTAATCTGGAAGGTATGTAAGATTTTGGAAGATCTGGGATATTAGCATAGATGTCCTCAATTGACTCTGTAAAATTGATACAAATTCAAAATTAAGGATATATTTATAATAATGGGAAAAACCTCAGTGGGTTTATAAAAAATACTCTCAATTAAATGTGAAATTTAGCTTCTCAAAAACATACCTCTCACTGTTTCTTCCTTTTCTATCTTCACAGACTATTAAAAATAAAAGAATTCCTTATGATTAATTCAGTTTAAAAAATGAAATCCAAGTGTGTTAATACTTTGACCACTTCCACTGTATTTGCAGATTAATTTGGGAGGGAATTATGGTGTAAAAATTAACTCATACTCACTCTTATTATATCTTCTGTTGTTTTCTCAATTGATTTTAGTTTCCTTAAAATTGCCTCTTCATTGGTTGAAATTTGCAGTTCAGCTTTTTCAAGATCTTGGATCTCTTTTTCAAGCCTAACAACAAAACATATATACTTGTTAAAAATGCATTTAGTACAGGGTCTACAGATACGACCCCTAGTGATCCTCTTGTTTTCAGCCTCCCAAACACTGGGATTACAGGGGCGTGTCACCACTCCCAGTCTCAATTGCCATCTTCGTGCACCCCTGGTGGCAGGGCCTGCCCCCATGCTGGGGATCAAACCCTGGTCTCTGAGCCTGCCTAAGCAGGTGCTTTAATCCACTGAGCTCTGTGGCTGGCCTTCAAAAAACATATACTTTGTATTGCTTAACATACTGTAAATGCAGGTTTTCTCAATCACATTTCCCTACTTGTGAACTTTTCTTTAAATGCTGCATGCAAACAGCAAGGCTGTGTCTAAGAACGCGGTGTCCTGCTTGGCATCCTACCACTGTCACATGTAAGGTACAGAAACTATCTAACACCTGACTTAATCATTTTCAATCCAACTGTTTTCTTTTTAGACACAGTGACTTCTTAGTCAAAGTATTTCCTTTGCTCTGTTTCCATCATTGGAATTATTATTATCACTGTATTTTGCTACTGGGGATCAAATTCAGAAGTTTGCACTTGTCAGGTAGGCATTTATGCTGCTGAGCTATATCCTTGGCCCTAGGTTGTAATTATTGATGTCACTTCCCAATGAAATAGGGCATATTTTAAAAAGGGAATACAAAATAATGATAATTAAAAACAAATGATACTGAACTTCACTTAACAAAATAATACAGATTTGATGATATTTGTTTATTGCACTGTGTATAGTGCCTTCAAATTAGTTGTTTAGATTACCAGATATAAGCATGCAAAATTGGAAAAAAAAGTTTTAGAAATGAAGATAAAAGAAAAAAGCATTAACCTCTCTGTTATGGTTTATGTCTAGTTGTCCCCCCAAAGCCTCATGGAGTCATTGGGCGGGGACTTCTAGAGTTTGAGACTTGATCCGTGATCCCTGGGATTATGGGTTTTAGTACTGATGGGATTATGGGTGGAAGTACTTCTGGGATTATGGGTGTAGCCTAGGGCGGGAGTTAAGGCAGAGAGCCTGAATGTAATATAAAGAGAGACAGAGAGACAGACTGGAACTCTAGCTGTTGCTGCTGCTCTGCTGCCATGTTGGTTGGCTGCCTCTGCCGCCATTTTGTTGCTGTTCCGCCGCCATGAACTGGATGCTCTCTGCTCTGTTCCACTCAGCCTTGGGCCAGCCAAATATGGACTGAAACCTCCACAAACTGTGAGCTAAATAAACCTTTCCTTCTTTCATTTTGAGTGTTGGGTATTTGTCCTAGCAACGAGCAAAAAGTAACCAATACACTCTCCTTTCCATAGACTAGCAGAAATCAGCAGTACAGTTATCCAAGTCACACTGCATACACAAACAGATATACCTCTGCCTACCAACAAATTGCTTTATAGGGAGATTTAAGTTTAAAATTCAAAGGGCAGAGACTGGGGCTTGATCCCTGGCACCGAATGCAGTGCTGACTCTGCCCCTGGGAGTGCTGAGTCAGTCACTGAGACCCAGCATAGTGGTGCACTCCTGTAACCCCAACACTGAGGAGGCTGAGACAAGAGGATCACCATGAGTCCAAGCTGTGTTATGAGATCCTGGATCAAACACATTAAAAAAAAAGTTGAACCAAAAGAAATGATGCATTTGTAGTTATGTAGTTTGTCACTTTTTCTTACTCATCTCCATATAAATTATGTTGAAAAACAGTATAACTTTTAAACTTGATTCTATAACTATAGTAATTCGCAGTCATTTCTTATGAACAATGCCTGCATCATTGAAAATGAGCCTATTTTAAATTTGTGAAGTTTGCCTTGTTCTGGTGAGGCACGCGAAAAGATGAGGTAATGGGTAAAGCATAGTGCAACAGCCTCAGTTGCTGCTGTTTCTAGAGACTACATTTTCTGGGAAGAGAATGGGCATACATATGCTGATAAAGTAGAGGGGAATGAGAGGGGCAAACAGGCACATTTGCACTTGGACTGCTACAGCACTCTAGTCTGGCGTCTTGAGGGGCACATGGCAAAATGTCAGATTTCTGTGAGCCCCTGCAGGCATTATCGTGACCTTTATTATATATAAACAGCCACTGGCAGTCATGCAGTTACCGAGGCCGGCAGCCCTGGAACACACGTAGTGTCTCAGCCAAGTACACTAAGCTCCAAGTCAGCTGCCTCAGAGGATGGCTGATTAGATACAGCAGCTGGGCCAGGGGATGACAGCTGTGGATATTCGTGTCAGCTCACGTAGTTGTCAGTTTTCTTGGCTGCCTTCTTGAAATGGTCATGGGCTTGGCTGCTCCAAAATCCTGCACCATTGTCCCAACAGTGAGAGCCCAAGATGCGATCTAGTTGGTCTTTCTCTTACTCATTATTCTAGCAAGTTCTGACTGTGATGTTGCCTTTGGCTGTCATGGCAGAGGGTGGCCATTCAGAAGTGAGAAGACTTTCTTGCAGGTCAGAGAACTCTGCGTGAGAGGTAGTGTCCCTTGTTTCTTACTAGTTGCTGAAGTAGTGGCTGCCATTCTGTTAAACTTCCTTGATGTTGACAGCAGCACACTTATTTATCAGTGGAATTGTGGCTTTCTGTGCTGGTCCACTCTGGTAGGGTGGAAAACTAATCAAGGTGATGGTTCAGGATTCTACTGTTTCTGTCACTCACTCCTTGTGACAGCCAGTTCTTTTGGCATTCCTAAAGCTCAGTTTTGGAAAGTGCTCAGTGAGAATAATAGCACGTACCCTGTGTTAGATAGGCATTTGGTGAAACTGAGAAGAGAGAAGATGTATAAAAACACACAGAATGTACTTGATCTAAATTATGGGTTACATCTTCAAGCTTGCTGTAACTCCTATCCCCTGTCCCACAGGATTTCTTCCTGATGTGAAGACTATTGGCAGTCTACAATGGGGACTTTTGATAGAAAACAAGGGGGATTCTAATCAGTGCTGCAAACAGCTCTTGAACCTCAGGACCCATCTGTGGAATAAGGGAGAATAAGCACTGAATTCTGGTTTATCGGCTATTTCCTGTGTGCCTCTAAATCTTTAGACTTCACTAAGTCTCATTATCTTCATTTATTCATCCATCTATTTAAAAATGTTTTACTGTTTACTTTTATTGGGAACTGTTCTATGTGCCAGGGACGTGACAAAGTCTCTATCCTCGAGGAGGAGATATCAGAATAATGCAGGAGCTGGAAACTTTTGCTGTAAAAGGCTAGATACAAAATATTTATGCTTGGCAATCCATATATGACTTAAGTTACCCATTCATTCATTCATGCATTCATTTTTCTACCTTGTTTCTGTTGCATAATCCTTTAATGATATAAAAGTCACTTGGTGGTATGTAGCTGTAACCCCAGTACTCTGGAAGTCTGAAGAAAGATGGTCACAAATTTGAGCCCAGCCTGAGCAACTTAGTGACTTTATAAAATCCTAAAACAAAAAGGCTGGGGATAGACCTCAGTGTGAAGGCCCTAGAATCAAGCTTCAGATCTTCACAAAAATTATATATGTTATAAAAATTATATATATTATGTGTGTACCACATAGAGTATGCGTAGAAAACATTTCTATTTTGTGTATGTAGAAATACAGACATGGCCCTGGGGCATCGTTTGCTAGTGTTTCAGGGTGACCACACCACATAGGTCCTTGTGCATGGTAAGGCCTCTGGGGAGCCATTGGGAATCTGTGCAAAAGAGAATTGTCCTATAACTTGATTTTCAAATAATCCCACTGGGCGCTGTGAGAAGAATGGACCTGAGTGGCAGAGGTGGAGATTCAGGTGAGAATGGTTTCATTCAGAGTTGGAAATACAGGGGTAAAAAGGGGTTGGGTTCCAGACATATCCTGAAATACACAAACAGAAGAGCTGCCACGATTTCGGGATCATATCTGGGCTGACAGCGTAAGAGTGAGAGAAGGGTAATTCTGATTCCAATTCTGAACGATTGGAAACATGCAAATGAACAGACTGAACTTCCGTCTGGGAGAGAGAAGGCAGGAGATCTGTGGGGATGTACTGACTCTGAGACTGTCAGGTGATATGGGGGACATGTCGGATATAAAATCTGGGGCTCAGATAGGCTTAAAGATATGCATTTGAAATTGGTCTTTACAGCCAGAGGAATCATAAGATTTCCTAGAAAGTGAGAGAGGCAGACAAAAATTTGAAGAGTTGAACCTAGGACAACTCAGCAATGAGAAGTCTGGACACTATTAGCTATTTTGTAGGATTTTAATAAGGCACAAGAGAAAGAGGGAGCACTCAGCAAATCTTCCTGTCTGCTGCTTTCTATTTGAGAGCTCTCAGTCTGCTCAGCCAGTTACATCTCAGGAAATGAATGTGCTGGCGTTTTAAATTGTTTTCCTTTGAGTTGGGAAGACAGCTCGGGCGTCTGAATGCCTGCCTGGCAAGAGCAAGGAGCCGGGTTTGGTCCTTGGTACTGCATGCTGTGCTGTGTAGTAAGACCCTACACCAAATAAGTAAATAAAAGATTAAAAAAAATTAAATTGTTTTCCTTTGAAGAAAAAGACCATAATTAATGTAATTTCATGATTGTCATGAATATTTTCAGACTAATCTGGTAAGACTATGAGGCAGAAAGCTGGGAACCTCATCAAAGTATCTGTTGATGACTGTGTTGAAGGTTTTTGAGTTACTGGGTGAAAGTTGCACTAATAAGAGGCTGCGGTCTAATGATATGTGCCGTGTTTGTGGAAACTAAGCAACAAAAACAGACCCTTCCTTCTCATTCGTTATCACTTAGCTTCAGTCCACTCTGAGTTAAAGAAGATAATAAAGAAACATCTTGAGCTTCTGTCGGGGATGCTTGCTGATGCAGAATGTTTCTTCCACTTTCCACATACTGCAAAACTCTGTTTGTATCTTGGTTTTCCACTTATGTCTACCTTATTATTTATGGCTAATATAAACATCATTAAGAGATAAATGTTAGCAATTTGCTATTCAAAACAAGGATTCAGAGGATCAGAATGCCAGCGTTAGCTGATGCGGGGCCTAGACAATTGTCATGGACAGGAAGAAACTTGTTGCTGCTTACTTCTTCCTCACTTGGCCAGCAGAGGTAACCTGGAAACAGAATATGAGGAGGGCTGAGGAGCCAGCTCCGCATTAGAGAATGTGCCAAGCTTTTCACGGTTGACTGCTCATAAGGAGCATAGGACAAAAATTACAACTGGAAGGCAAGGGCTGTCTTTATGTCTCATGCAGTGGTCCTGAGCCAGGTCTAGCTTGGCAGTGTTTGGAGACATGTTTGCTTGTCATGGCTAGATTGGAAAGGCCACTGGTGCCTGCTGGGTAGTGGCCAGCAATGCTGCTAAATATCTTACAATGCAAAGGACAGTTCTCTCATTACAAAGAATTGTCTGGGTCAAAATGTGATTAGTGCTGGAGTTGAGAAACCTTAGGCATGTAATACAATGCACAGTACAGGGTAGGTTTTTGACACATAGTTTGTATGAGATTTGTTTCTATCTCTCTGATATTTAAAATTTTTCCTTTTACTTATTATTCTTCTAATTTCATCTTTTTCAATGTACAATGTGTGTGTACCTACTTTTGGTTTTTCTTGGGTCACTGGCCTTTCGTAGTCAAGAGGATACTCAATTTAAAGCTCAATGAAGGGCTTAAGTTAGAGATTTATACTCAGTTCTTTTCCAAATATAGCTCTGAGGGAGAGAAAGCAATTTAGCAAGCATAAGAGAAGTGTTGGAAAAAAGTATATTTATAGAAATATATACATATATACATACATATAGGTACATCTAATATGTGAATATGTATATATATTATATGTCATTACTTTTTCAACATGGAAAGCTTTAGGGAAGACTGCTGTAGAATAACTCTTTAACCTTCATTTGCCTGTTTTTTAGCTGATGGCTTTGAATTTCCATAAGTGATGCCATCCCCATCTTTAGAAGGTTTTAGCTTTCAGAATGGGAATTGAGCTCCTTGAAATGCTGATTCGGTTTGGCAAGAAGCAGGCAGCAGAGACAGAGAACTATCCTTCTTGGTGCCTCCTGGGCTGTTAGGCGGGGCCTGATGGATGACTTAGCACCTACCACAATATCTGAGGGTGGTGGGCAGGCATCATGTGCCAATTTAGATAAGCAGAGTACACGAAAAAGGATTCATAAGGCTATCCATTATTGGCATCTTTCTTCTCTTTGCTATATGCTGGAGAGAAAAAGGGCTATTTTCAACAGCTCCCTAGGTAAAAGCAGGTAGCTTTCATTTCATGCACTGTGGTAGTAATAACCTCCCTTAATCAGCAGGAGATAATGTCCCCAATCCAATTCCAACATGCAGTTTTTTTTTTTTTTTTTTTTTGTCTTTGAAAAAAGGGCAGCACATGAATGCTCAAGAAGAGATTATTTCAGCAGGCAATTTTTTTCCACAGCTAAGGGTCCATTTATCTGTTTTTGGTGGCGTGAATGAGGACTAACAACCTGATGGAGTTTGCCATGAGGGGCTAGACTGGAACTAAGCAGGATGGGTGAGAGGAGGAGGATTGTCACAAATGCCATTCAAAAATTGATACCCTATTTTCAGTACTTGACTCGTTAGCAATTATAACATTTAACACATGTTGCAGATGGACCCTGTACCAGGCACTGGTTTGTTCAGTTCATATGGCAACCCCAGGAGCACTGTGATTAATTCCATTAGACAGATCAGCAAGTTGGGGACCTAGCAAGGCACCTGGCCTGAAGCTCACAGAAAGCCTGAGGCGGGAGAGAACTGGAAAACCTCATCTCAATTCCTCTCCATTAGGACCCAAAGCTTGATTTTAAATATTTTTAAATTTTTAAAAATTATTTATTTATTTATTTATTTATCTTGTTTCAGGACTTTTGTTTGTTTGTTTATTTATTTTTATGGCCGGCTTAGCCTGCCCTGAGGGCAGGGCTGGCGCAGCATGTGGTGCCGGGGATCAAACCAGAGTCCCTGCAGCTGCCCAAGCTTTCCTAAGCAGGCGCTTTAGACCACTGAGCCATCCTGCCGGGCCCTTGATTTTAAAAATTAATCCTTATAAACTGTAGTATAACATTCATTTCTGAATGAGTCATATGGGGCCAGTACTATTCATTATCCAGAAAAGTAATTCTTTTTGATGGGTTAGAAGGCTTTATGATGAAACTCATATGAAATATGTTTGTGATTAATTCATGATCCCATATGGGGGATTATAGATGTGAGTGCCCCACCCACTGTGGGGTAGATAATCTGCACACAGATGTAAGGAGGGGAGAGAGGCTTGGTAGCTGCTACCACTGCTGCCTCCTTTTGCTCTTTGCTGTTTTCTGCTGCCCTCTCACTTGTGCCTGTCTGCCTTGGGGCCAGCTGAGTATGGACTGAAACCTCCACCGTGAGCTAAATAGACCTTTCCTTCCTTAATTCTAGGTGCTGGGTATTTTGTTCCAGCAATGAGAGAAAAGTAGCTGAGACACATAACCAAGTGAGTTCTGCAGCTTCCAGGTCATACCTTCCAATAGACCTGTTTGCTCTTCATTTATCTTCTCCTTCCTAAAAACGAATGCAGATGTGATGTAACCTGGTCTTTTCTAACTGCCAAGGGCATCCCTTAGGGAAGATAAAAGCAACAAGACAGAAAAGAACAGGATCTGTCTACAATCTCATGTTGGTTATACTGCTAGTTCCCTCCTCTTGACTATGTAATAGGAATCCTGTATGCATGAGAGAAATGAATGTCTGTACACCACTTGAACTACTGCTCTTTAGGGTTCTTTTAAAGCAAGAAACCTCATAAGCTAACTATTATACGAATCATAGTGTGACAGATTTTATCTCCAAGAGAATTTTCATATTTTTTTTTCCTTTACAGTATCTGGTATTTCAGGTAGTCAACAAGTGAAAACAAAAAGTAATCAGTCTTTGTTCCTCATGGTTAAAGGAATTTATGGATTGGTAATGATACATTAAATCTGAATGGTTTGTGGGCTGGTGAGATAGCTCAGGGGTCTAGAGAGCCTGCTTAGGTAAGGTTAGGCAGCCACAGGGATCCTGGTTTGATCCCCAGCACCACATGCTGTGTCAGCTCCAGCCCCAGGACAGGCTGAGCCAGCCATAACATAAATAAAGTTTAAAAAAAATCTGAATGGTTTGTGTTGACAGCTCAGGTTTTTTTTTTTTTTTTTTTCCTTCTTTCTTAATAGGTAGCTAAATGATTAAACATACAATTGAAAAAGAAAAAATAATTAAAAAAATCATAGCTCACCTAGGTGAATATCTGGAAACTCAATGAGTATTATTCAATACACAGATTTATACTTCATTCAGGTCATCTTTACTGTATTTGTCATGTGTAGGGGCTGGAAAATTATTGCCAATGGACTAGAAGTTAAAGATGTTATAGTGCTAAACTATATTTTCTCAACAAATTAGAGGATATGTAATCAGGAAGAATGGGTTTTTAACTCACTTTATTTTTTAAAAATTAGAAAAAAATTGGAGCCCAGCTTTGCACAGTGGCAGTATTGTAGGCAATGGAGTTTATCCAAACAGAGATTCGCTAAAATTAGGATCCAACAAATTTAGTTGGACATTTAACAAAACTCTATGAAGGACTAATTATCTATTAGTTTTGTTTTGCTAAACTACAGCAAAAGTATATTGAAAAGACAAATACCTCTACACACAGACATGTAGGTAAAAACAGCTGTCCTAGTATTAGCTATTGTCAAAAGCATGTGAACATTGAGCCGGGCATGGTGGCGCACGCCTTTAATCCCAGCACTTGGGAGGCTGAGGCAGGAGGATTCGTGCAAGTTCAAGATCAGCTTGGGCTACAAAAGTGAGCTCAAGGCCAGCCTGAACTGCATAGCGAGACCCTGTCTCAAAAAGAACCCCCCCCCCCCAAAAAAAAAGCATGTGGACGTTAGAGCAGACCCAACCTGCTGATGTAAACAGTTATGGGTCAGCACGCTCCGGGGGAGCATGCCAGAGAACGGAAGGGTGTTTGGCGCACAGCAGACATAGAGGCTGCCCCCAGCCAGATCTGCCGCCTCTAATCCTGAGCATGTAAGAACAGAATGCACGATGAAATGCAGCAGCTTTAAGATCGCTAGTAATGGGGCTGGCCAAATAGCTCAGTGGATTAAAGTGCTTGCCAGCAGGTGCAGGGGCCAGGAGTTTGATCTCCAGGCCTGCCGTATTGGCTCCGCCACCGAGGCCGACCGACCCGGCAACTGAGACTGGGCGAAATGGGGCACACGAGTAATCTCAGCTCTTTGGAGACTGTAAACAGGTGGATCACTGTGTCCAGTCTAGTAGCAAGACCCTGAATATCCTGTAGATCTTTCCCTAAAAACACACACAATAAATGAATAAATAAATAATAAAATAAAAGATCGCTAGTAGCAACTAATGCAATAGGTGTCAGTCCGTTCTACCAATTGGGAACAGCAGATGTTTGGAAGGCAGAATAACTAGTAATTTCATATTAATAGCTTTTCTATGGGTAAATCTGACCTCCTAACATGACACTATAAGTATTAAAGGTTATCTATCTGAGGGCTAGATGATGTTATCATGGTTCAAAACTGCCACATCAGAAGGTAACATTAGAAGAGAGGAAGTTAAGTAGAAAAACAAGAGCTCCCAACCAGAATATTTCACATATTCAAAGTTTGATTTGCTGTGAAATAAGAAACTAAACTGGACTTTAGAAGATCAGTCATTTCAGTGTGTGTGTGTTGCAGCTGCAATTTTCCAGTGAATGCAAATGAACGTACACCCTGGAGGTTGGGGTGGCATAGGGAATTGGTAAGATGTAGGCTTGTGTTCTGATGGGGCAGAAATTGGGTGTGTGCTTTTTAAGGAGGATGTGTTGAGAATATTGTAGTACATGCCAAATATTTAATAGGGCCAAATAATTGTAATGATAATATAATTCGACTTCGACCCAGATGTCAGGAGTTCCACAAGTGACCTTGAAGCATTCTTGTAGTCATGACATGTGCAGCTAACTTAAGATGTGCCCAGCCATGGCTTCTTTCTCTTTTTCTTTTTGCATTTTAGGGAAGGGTCTACAGGGTGTTCAGGGTCTTACTACTAGACTGGACTCATAGTGATCCACCTGTTTATAGCCTCCCAAGAGCTAGGATCACAGAAGTGCACCACCACACTCAGTCTTAATTGTCATCCTAGTACACCCCAGGGGCAGGGCCAGCATGACAGGCCCAGGGATTGAACCCCCAGCCCCTGTGCCTGCTTGCAGGTACTTTAATCCACTGAGCTATTTGGCCCCCCCACCTCTCTCTGTCTCCTTCCCTCCCTTCCTTCCTTTCCCTTCCTTCTTCCTTCCTTCCTTCCTTCCTTCCTTCCTTCCTTGTTTATAATACATATGTTTATAATACAGAATACTGGTTTATTTTGGAGAATTGGTATACGTATGCAATATATCTTGGTCATTTTCAATCACTTCAACTCTCCTTCTCCCCCAAAGCTTTTCCTTTTTTAAAAAATTTTATTTATTTATTTATTTATTTTTTCTTGTTTCAGAACCTTTATTTGTTTATTCACTCATTTTTATGGCCGGCTCAGCCCGCCCCGAGGGCATGGCTGGAGCAGCATGTGGTGCCAGGGATCGAACCGCGGTCCCTGAAGCTGCCCAAGCTTTCCCAAGCAGACGCTTTAGACCACTGAGCCATCCCGCTGGGCCCCCAAAGCTTTTCCTATGGAGAGAAAAATATTTCTAGTGAATAAGCCACTTGTAATCATATAACAAAGTGGCAAAACATATTTAGTGATGCCATCAGCCACTGACTTTCTCCAAAAATAATCACTGGCTTTGAGCCTTGTAACCCTTAGCATTTACCCATAATCACATTACAGAGCCCCTACTGTATTTTCTATTTCGCATGTACTTCATTTTTGCTTCATTTCTTAGCGTTAATTGTTCATATTTGATATTAACACGAGATTTTATTATTTGAAGACCAAAGGTTTAAATTCCAATCCTAATATAACATAGCACAACAGACAAGGGCCAGTTAGCGTTGTGTGGTCTAATGGAGCAAGTGGGATTTGTGTACGGAGACATGGGATGTGCTGCGAGGGTGGGTGTGGATATTTTCTGCGCTGGTGAAGTTGGGGGTGGTACCCTCCTGGGGTGTGGAGAAGCCCAGCTCCCGTGACAGTGCTAATCCTTTCTCTGATGCAGTGAGTTTCTTCTTCTGAACCTTTTTTCTTTGTAACTAAAATTTGAGAACGGGTCACGGACACTCATTCACTCCTCATTTTCTGGATGTTTCAGTTGCTCTTTCTGTTGTTCTCTCTTTACTTACATCAGTATAACCAGAGGTGTCTGCTAAAGGGCTGGAGCTTGCATTTGAAGGTACTGGGTGTCATTTTGAAAGAATAAATTGATGAAGGATGGGAGAACATTACAAATATCAACTTGTTTCCGGGGGTTGTATGATTCTGGATTCCTTGCCAGAAGAGCAAAAGACTTACAGACTGCGGGTTCTCAGTGGTGTTCACTGAAATGAGTCAAGAGGAACAAGGCATGATGGAAAGGGTGTGATGGCGGGAAGCCCTCTGCGTTACTCATGACCTAGATGTGCAGCTTTTTGTGCTTGTGTGTTAATGCACAAAAATTCATAAAAGTACAAAAGCACACAACTTATTTAGACATGAAATGAAGTTAAGACTTCCCCCAGAGGCTAGTCATTCTCAGAATCATGCCTCGTGGTAGAGACCACTATGAAGTGGCTCTGGGCAGCATTTTAATATTAACCAGTTGGCTTTGAATCTTTATTTGTGAGTCTGTCTAAGGCCCAGGACAACAGGCTCACAGTAAGTGAACCTGTGTGAGTCATTGGTCCCACTGAGGCCAGCAGTGGTGGGTGAAACCAAGAGGCCTCAAAGGACAAGAGGAGACTTCAGCTTAGGATGCCCGGCTTCAACCTCAGCTGGCAAGATAGAGACTGTAGCGGCACACATCTCACTTCCAGGTGGAGACTTTCTGGAGATAACATAGTTCTCCTAAATTAGCGTAATGTATTACTTTGAGAAGTACTTGAAGGGATTCTCAAGTCCTGCCTGAATTCCTGCATTTTCTTCCATATACCGCTCCTTTGCTTGAAAAGCTAACATGGGCTGCCCAGAGAAGTTCTTGGTCTAAAACCTAGGAAATCTCAAATTCTGTGAGGGAGTTTTCTGATCCTTCTGGGGCCCTGAAATCATACCATTTATAAGCCTTCACCTTCCACTCATTTGGGAGCTTGCAGGCCTGATCCGTCTGCGATGACTAAGGGAGATGATTAACCTGATAGTATATATGATGAGCTTTATAATGGATGGACCTGGAGAACATTGTGTTGCTCAAAATACATTAGACTCAGGAAGAAAAAACATCAGATTTTTTATCCCTAATGTGTGCAGTCTAAAAAAATAGAACCAAGTAGAAGGGAGATATTATTAGACAACAGAAAAGGAGTAAGAGAGACGGGGAGGAGATGAAGGGTATGTAACCTGAGGTGGGTACGACAAAAATATTACCCACATGGATCCTTCTCCCTAATGAAACTAGAAGGAAGAGGGCAGGGTATGGAGAGTGATGGGGTAAAAATGATCAAGACATGTCATGTGCATGTATGAAGCTTACAAAATGAAACCTATTCATCTGTTTTAAAAAATGGGGAAAAAATGTGTCTACAAAGGAAGCTACCACTAAACTGAGACGGGGTGGAGGAAAGGTCCTCCGAAGTTATTTTAATCCGTCTTTCAGCTGGCCAGTGTGGTGGTGGTGGTGGGGTATTTATTCTAGATCAGTTACCATTTAATCTTTATTTCTGGTGACAGAAAAATGAGATTGTTAGGTATGAGCAAAAGGGAATACATGGTGGAGATTAGAAAATAAGAACGTTTGAAAGAGAAAGGAAACAACATGATGGTGAGATATGAAAGCACACCGTGGATAATTGCTTCAAATCCAAGGTATTACCACCACTATATAACTTTGTGCTGACCCAGAGATTCTCAGATGTTTATTCTGTTTTAGTTATTAAAGACATTCAAAGCCTTTTCCTTCATTTCATTAATGTTGAAGTCACTTAGGCTTCTTCCAGCCTCATAAGGAGGCATTATTTTAAAATCCATCCATCCATCCATCCATCCATCCATCCATCCATCCATCCATCTGTCCCCTATTTCTCTCACCTATTCATGTATTAAATTATTCACAGATATTTCTACTATGTGCTAGGTATTATAAGAGGGGTCTGCGTGCGTTTGTGTATATGTGCATGTGGTTGGTGGGATGGAGTGAGTAGATTTCTCCTTTTTCTCTGGAACTTTGGTTTATTTAGCTTCTTTTGTTAAATTGAAACTAAAGCTCCTTAACTAAAATTAATCAGACTATCTTGGAAATTAAAACAACAGATGATCTATTACAAATCTGGTAAACCAATTAGTCAAATACGGAGAGTGAAAACCATGTTTGAAATGATTTTTGACTCATATAATTGCCTCAGAATAATTTCTTAAGTGTTTCTAGGCAACAGAAAATTTAATAAAAAGCAAATGCTGGAGATTTTCCCCTCTTTTCTTTCCTTCTCTCTCTCTTACACTGTCACAAGAGAACAGCTTGTCTTCCTACTATATGGTATCAGCTATGGTTAGTTGGATCTGAGCAAGGAGGCAAAAATATTTAGAATATGGTATTTTTCACACAGACATGTCACTTATGCTCCATGAAACAGTAATTTCATTGAGGTGTATATGCCCTGTACAGGTAGATAAGATTGTGAGGTAGAGAATATATCTGCACACAAATCTTAGTGAGTTAAACTTGAAAAATCATAACCAGCAACCAAAACCAACTGACCTTTACATTTCTACACTAACATCGTGAGTTTCCTGTGAAATTGAATTTTGTCTTCTCCTTTTCTGAGCTGAGTACATTATTGCTCTCTATGATATCAAGCAGAATTCTTATGTTCATAGTCCGTCTCCGTTTGAGGAGTTTTCCTTAAGTTATACGGGCTGTGGTTACAGCTGCTATAGCAGCACACTTGCTTTTCTTGTAATGTACAGTCACATAGAAATATCAGGCTTCACACGTGCCTTTTGCCCATTCATACAACATGTGAACAGTTTCTATCTGGGGACAAACGAAAATTCATTAAAAGAAGGCAGGAGGTCAGAAGGGTGCTTTGGGAGTGGAAAGCTAAAAAAAATTCCTTCCTAGAGAACATTTAATCATCAGGAGTTTATCCTTCTGAAGGGAACGCCGCACATTTGCATCATTCTCCTTGGCCCTTGACCTCTTACATTTTATGCTTATGACATTTCTGTCAGGCGCTCTGTGTGTGCCAGTGAAAGACAGAGGTCTTTGGACACTGTTCAAGAAGTAGAAGGTGTCTGGGGACTGGGAGGCTTGGCACAGGGCAGTTTGGTGGAGGAGGAAGATGACGCAGAGCTGCAGGGTAGCTGGAGAAAAGCTCTCAGGATGCGAAGGACAAGCTCCCTGGAGCTGACTCCATTGGAGACTTCTTGGGGGTGCTTGGGTGCCATTTTGGCCTTAGGTGTTGGGCCAAGGGCACCAACGAAGCATTGGAGCAGCTTTTCTAGAGCTGCCTATATATTTGTGCCTGTGGAGGCTTAGATGCAAGAGTCGGTGTCCCTGTGCCTACAGTCAGGCAGTGGATGGTTCAGAAGTTAGAGGAAGAGCAGGCTTGTTGGGGAGGTAAATTGAATCTATTTAAGCACAGTGATTCAGAAGATGCTCAACATAGCTTTCTCTTGGGAACATGGCCTCTTAAGCTATTAATCAGGGTACCGGGCAAAATATTTAATAATATTGTTTCCAAGGGACAGAAACCATGGAAACTCATTTATTTTGCAAAATTGTTGTCGCTTTTTGGAAGAAAAGACCAAAAGATGAATAAGGAGATCTGCTTCACTTCAAGGTTATGTGTGAGTCAGGGAACTCACCCAGTGTTTTTAGGATGTTAAATATTCAGGTGAATTGTCTAGGTAATGTGATGGGTTTGAGAGTAAAATCTTAACATGGATTGGAAAAGGTAGAATTTATAGGATTTAACGTTTGTAAAATTTTTCCGCAGATCTGAGGCACAATTTTATTTTATAATTAGGACTTTTAACTAGGTTTAAAATTCTGGTTCAAGTTTTTAGATGTATATCTTGGGGCAAGTTTGGCTCTATAAATGAATTTTCTCTTCTGTTGATTGTTGCCCGCCTCACAGAGTGGTTATGAGAAGTCAATAAAATAATACATATGAGGTGTCTGCATAGAGGTCCAGAGCAAATTTTCATACAAATTAAACACTACTAGTATTTTATCCTTTAGGCCATAAAAAAACACTTGTCAATTACTTCTAATGAAAAGAATCCTAGTTGGGTGGGTATTCTTAATTTGTTGAAAGATTAATATTTTCGGTACTTACATAAAGAAATGAGAGATTTGCCAAAATATTAAAATATTTGTATGAGAAAAAATTCTGGCTAATATTCTAATTTTAATTATTTTTGAATTTTGTGAGGGAATAGTGTTTAGTATTTTTAAACACCTACTATGGGTCCAGTATCTTGAAATCACTTTATTTACAATGTCTCTGCCAACCGCCTATACTTTCCCCACTATTACAGGCCAGTAGACTGGGGCCCAATGAGAAGAAAGAATGTGACCATGCTTCTGCATGTGGTCGACAGGATGGAGGTCTGAAGGCCAAAGGCTGCCAGGGCACAGAAGGATGAAATGTTCCCGTGCAAAGTCCGGCCCTGCTGTGGACTCTGAGGTGACCACAGCATTTCTTCTTTGATGTTCCCGCTAAACTCTTACCTTCTAGTGGAGGGACCTGATAAAAGGGCAGTGTCACCCCTCAGCAGGTGCCTAAGTTGAATGCTAAGTCTCATGCAGCCTGTGGGTTCCTTTTCCAGTTCAGGGGCTGAGGGTGGCTGTGCTGGGTTCACCTCAGCAGCTGGTGTCCATGCTCTTTGGAGCCACTAGGCACTTGTGCTGATTTAGTTGGTCACAAAGACTTCTTAAGCACCATGGGTAGTTGTTTAGGAGAAAGACTGAATTTAAAGGCATGCACCTGATTATTTAGCAGCTTTAAAAATATCTGAGGACACAATGTTCAGTTCTCGGGTGCAGCTGCTTTAGCAGCATGATTTCTATAATGCTGGGCCGTCATAGAGGCTGCTTGAAACACGTGAAGCACAGATATTTTTGTCTTCATATGTAGTTTTGCAGCATTGTGTTCCTGCACCTTTTTAATCAGAAAAACATGCCCTTGTGGGCCACATGGATGCAACGTTTGTACTGACTCCTTTAAACTTTTATTTAACTATTTAAAATTCTTTCCTAATTATTTGCAAATAAATCTCTTTAGGACCATTCCTTCAAGAAAACGCTTTGTTGATTATCAATATACTTGTCTATTTCCAGTGTTTTGCTATGGCCAGAACATTTGCATTTATGTCTTTCTTCTCATTTTCTAGCTGGAAGGCACTGAGCCTGGCTTGCCTCTTAACCACCTACCTTTTCCTGGTCCTCTAAGTTCCCTACCCTCTCTGAGCCCATTATCAATTATGAAGTCCATGTGTCCATGTTGCTCTTTGGGATTGCTGTATACATGACGTAGTATAAATGCAAGTGCTTTGCAAATTGCTAAAGGTCTGTTTATATAAACTGTTGTTTATATTCGTCCACAAAAAGCATTGGTGTTCACTGAGGAGTATTAATGTATTAACGGCATCCTAAAGATCTGAAATTAAGCTGTAGTGAGAGGCCAAATTTGTATAATGGACAGATATTAATGAAGATAATAGCGGGACATGAAAGGAAATCCCAAATGAAACTGAAGGTTTCTTGAGAAAGAACAAAGGGGCAGAATACACGTTAAGGTCCACATACTTTTAGTCCACGGTGGTTGCAACGTGACATTGCTTTAGAAGCAGAGCAGTGAAGTCAGATGTGGCATTCCCTGGTCTGCCTCTACCTCTTGTGTGGCATGCTTTAGCTTTTTGGAAAAAGTGAAGATAATACTCTCACAGGGGAGTGAAGAAAATATAATTATACATGAAGTGCTTAAGATGGAATAATGTACATACAATGCTTGGTGCCTAACGTAGCTCATCCAATAACTATCCTCTGCCTCTCTCTTCCCCCTCCTCCTCCTTTATTTTTGGTCAGACAGGAGCTCTAGCTCGACAGGACACTCTCGGTATGACTCAGAACTTGGGCGATTTTCAGAGCATTCAAGTGAAGTCTAAAAGCAGTCTGTAGAGGCCCACTGAATACTTTAAGATTACACAGAGCACTGCCAACCTGTTAATGGAGCCTGAGTCTGCACAGCCACTGCAGAAAGCTGTGATGGCTTAGTTTGTGGAAAGGCTTTAAAGTGAATTTTTAAAAAAAATTATTTATCTATTTTGTGTGGCTGGCTCAGCCTCCCCTGGGGGTGGGACTGGCACAGCATGTGGTGCCGGGGATCGAACCGCGGTCCCTAGGCTTGCCTAAGCAGGTGCTTTAGACCACTGAACTATCTTGCTGGTGCCCTGTTTTTTTATTTTATGAAAAAAAGTAAAACAAAGTTCCGTAACAAGATGATAGGAGAATAACAATAGTTAATACATTACATCTTATCTTTTTTTTGGTACTGGGAATTGAACTCAGGACCTCATGCTTGCCAGGCAGGTGCTGTGGCACTGAGCTAAATCTTCAGCCTGTGCATATTATTATCTTCAAATTAGCTACTCAGAGTACAAGACAGGAGCATGAAAAATTTTCCAAATGATGTAAGTGCAAACCTTCCTTTTCTATGAGTTAAGAGACTCTAATAGCACAACTTGCATTTTTTTTCTCCCCTTTCCCTTTCTTCCTTGAAAAGAAGTCGGGAGGCAAGAAGCTGCCTGTGCAGTGAGGATGCTTACAGGGATTAACTTCTGGACTCGCTAAGCTGGAAGGGTCCTAGGTGGAGGAATGCAGAAAGCAATCACCGTTGTAAGCTGCACTCTTGGTAAAAAGCTCTTGCTATAAGGGCTGCTTCACAAAGAATGGAGTTTTCCAAACTGCAGAGTTGCTTTATGGATTTAAAAAAAAAATTACCTTCTTTTTGGAAGTACTTTTTTTTATATCTCCCAGCAAACAACGAAGGATTTATAAATGTGAAATTATAAATTATGCAACCATTTAAGAATCAGTGTAAAAATACCTAAATAAGGATAAGGTGTAAACAACTTTAGTATTTAAGTACAAAAGTACATACAATTTAAAAGATTGTTTAAAAAAAAGAAGCACTGTCCTGTGTTGTCCCCTTTAGTTCTAGTGGGATCTGATTGCCTGGTGTGGTGACTGTAGACCCATCATGGTCACAGCACCCCTGCAGAGTCCTCTGTATTTCCAGCTGGTTTCCCTGTAGATAATGAAGTGGGCAAAATTTTTAAAGTTGCCAACATTTCAGAGTTGGGTAGATTTAAAGTTATTAGCATGAGTATACCCAAGATATTGCACTTTTTTCTATGTAGGTTAGAAAATGATTCTCAGCTTTTCTGTATTAGTTACTTCCATAACTTTTTTGGGCTAGTACTAATAATTCTATCTTATTTTTGAACTTTCTTTTTTTATTTTTACTTTTTAAAATGTATTTAGTACGGAGTTTATAGGGTCTCACTATGTAGATTGGACTCGCAGTGATCTTCCTGTTTTCAGCCTCCCAAGTGCTGGATTTACAGGTACGTACCACCATGCCCAGTCTCAGTTGCTGTCTCAGGGCACCCCTGGGGCAGGGCAGGCACAGCATGCTGGGAATCAAAGCAGGCACTTTAGTCCACTGAGTAGCTGGCCGGTTCTATGTTTGAGCTTTCTAGTTTTTTCATGTTCATCACTTCATTTTAAGTCATGGTAATTTGAAACTTTACTTGCTACAGTCCTGCCTGATTCTGTACTGATTATGCATCACAGGAGATGGGAGATGAATTCCCTTGACCAAAAATCATGGAAGGCAAAGGGGGAGATGATAGCAGGGCATTCACTGATAGGTAGATAGAGATGGATAGGACCTTCTTTTCCAGAATATCATGGTTGAGTTTGGAGACTGTGTGGTAGCAGTGTGAAGGAGACACAGAGGAACACAGCCACAGCCCTGGCAGGGAAGAATGGGGATTGAAGCTGGGAAGGAGTCTTGTTGGGGCATCTACCATGTGCCCTGAAGATGATTCTGGTTAGTACATATATTTTTAATCTTACTACATATATTTTAAATCTGTTCAACAACCGTAAAAGATAGCTATTATAGGAAATAAACACAGACAGGTATGGGTAACTCCCTAATATGCACTGAGAAGTAAACCTAGCATTGCTCCACTGAAATGACATTTACAGTAATGTTTCTGTTGTTGCCTGCTGGTGTTTCACTAGTTATTTTAGAAATCCAGATGGGAAATGTGACTGCACCCCTGAAAATCACAACAGCTCTTCTTTACAAAATGTGGGACAAAAGCCCACCCAGGCAGTTGGAGGGTCTCAGTGAGGGCCATACCTGTGTATACTTTGTTCTAGAACCTGGATCTGATGCTGGTCTTGTTGATTTTGCTTCTTCATCTCTTCCTGTTCTTTTCCAGTGCTGATCCCATCAAGAAGCCATTTCTCCCTCAAGGCTTTTTTCTGATGTCAAGAAATATAAGCACATGTTCTTAGATCAGTCATTAATTTCTAAAATCCTTACCTTTTTTTCAAAGGCTATGAATTTCAATAATGGTCATATTAAAGAATTATTTTTTTCCCACTGCCTTTCCTGAATAAACCTGACATTTTCCTTTTTTGCAAATTTGGCCATCTCCCAAGGCTAGTTTATTATTATATAATGTCATTGGTTGATGGGTGTGTATCCTTGTGCCTTGAATGACGCTGAAACCTCTCTGAAAGCCATCTTGATAATCGCTCTAGCAACAGCACACAATGACTCACTTCCCAAAACCTTTTGGGAGGTAACTGGTATGGCAAGCGAGTAGAAGGTTGCTGTTGCACTCAATCCTACCGTCCATGAATTCAGTATTATTCTTAGGCTGTGTGGTTGATGTTCAGCGCTTTGCATCTCAGCACCTCTTTTCTGAGAATCCCCTCAGCCCTAGAGATCCTGTCCCGCTCCCTGCCTGTTCCAATAATAAGGGACAAAATTTACTGCTCTCTCTAAATATTAATGAGTTTAATGTTTTTCAAATTTAAGAACACAAGGCTCATACTTCATTATATAGAAGAAATTCCTCTTGACTTCACATAATTTTTAAAATTTAATTAAAAAAAATTTTTTTTTTGTTTTGGTGGAACTGGGATTGAATTCAGGTCTTTGTGTTTGCCAAACAAGTGCTTATTCTACTGAGTTATCTCCATTTTTTGTCCATTTTCAGGAGTAAAATTTTTTTAAAAAATGTTTAAAATAATATAGAATTACAAAACAGGGTGATAGGAAATTAAGAATAGTTGTTATAGTATATACCTTTATCTTCAAAGTAATTGTTCAGATTACTAGGTATAGGCATACAAAATTGATCAAAAATGAAGCATTAATTGTTCTTTTTAATAAACCAATAGAAACTGAAAGTACAATTATCTTAGCTATTGTGTGTATGTGGTGTGTGTGTGTGTGTGTGTATTCTACCCCTTCCTTCTTTTTTTTTTCTTTTTGTCATCCCAGTTGTCCTTTTCTTTTGAGTGGTTTCTTTTCCTTTGACAATATCTACTGCACCTTTCAGATTTTTTTTTTCTTTTTCAGGTTCTTACACCTAGGAGACAATACAATTTTTATACATGCAAATCTGATTTATTTCACTTATGAGTATGGTCTCTAGTTGCACTTGTTTACCTATAAAAGCCTCAAGTTTTCTTTCTTTGTAATTGAGTAATACTCCATTGTATAACAATAACACATTGTTTTTATCCCTTCCTCAGGTGATGGACATTTGGACTGTTTCCAAGATGTGGCTGTGACAAATTGTACTGCTATAACCTCTTTGTTTTGAGCAATTAAGAAGAAAGATATAAAGCAATGAAAGCAACCTATACATTTTGGATGGGTGTTAGCCAGATTCCAGTCCATGTCTCAAGCAGAAATGCCAGATACATTGTTATCTTGTTTTCAAGGAGTTTGAATCTCTCTGATAGTATCTGAAGGAATGCTGTTATACATATCTCACCTGCCTCTGTGCGTTATTTGCTCAGTTAGTTATTGTCAATTATTTATTAGGTATTTGCTATGACTGTAATAGTGAGGAAAGAATAGGAATTTTACCTTTTGGCCTTCTTTCTCTTATGTTACAATTAAAAGGAGAGCAAGCAAGAAGAATTTTGTGTCTTTTACAAAAGGATGTAGAATTAATACCACTGGGAGAGAAGTATTTTTGAATTTAAAAAAATTTAAAAGATTCATTCACTTTGCTGTTATGTGAGGTAGTTACCAAAGGATTATTATTTCAACTAAGGCAAAGGTTTTCAAGTCAGTTAAAACCCTGATTATAGTGGCTGCAATTGAGTATTATATGGAATGAAAGTTTGGAGAAAAACTGTGGACTCCTCTAATTGAATCAATGAGGGAGCTGGAAAGTTTTCTGTGTACAGAAAATGCTGAAAACCACTAAGTGCAGTGAGGAAAAACCTCACTGTAGAGCAGCATGTCTGTGTTGGCCTTTTAAACAATTGCCTGTGGACAAAAAAACACCAGAAGAGCAGTCTGCATTACTGTATTCTGTGGCAGAGGTTCTTTCTTCAATGGTGAATTAATAATTTATTATAAAGTTGATTAGCTATTTATAAAAATGTTTTCGCATAGATTCAGTAACTATGACTATTCTTAAATCTTTACAAATAATGAACGTATATTAATTTTAGGGTCCTGATATTTTTTATTTGTACTTGTCACATTTTTGTTGTCTATGAGCAGTGTTACATTTTGTATTTAATCCATTCACTAATATATCCTTGGCACTTTTGTTTTATTGGAACATACTAGTAGTATGGAGCAATAAGATTCAGTTTGATGTATTGGTACATGCACATAATTTGATTATGTTCATTCCCATTACTCTCCTGTCCCTTCCCTCCACCCTGGTCCTGGTCCCAATTTCAAAAAGGCTGCCTTCTGGTTCACTGTCATCTGTTCTTTATTTACTTATAGACTGCTCATGGGAGAGAACACATGCAATATTTATCATTCTGACTTAGTTTAATTCACTTGACATGATGGTTTCCAGTTCCATTCATTTTGCTGCAAATAATATGGTTTTATTTTTTATTACAGAACATATATATCTATATCTATCAGAATATATTATGTCTATAGCTATCAGAATATATTATATATCCATATTTATATCTATATCATGTTTTTCCTTACATGTTCACTAGTTGATGGGCATGTAGCCTATTTCTATGGTTTAGCTGCTGTGAATTGTAACCCAGTACAAATGAGCATGTATGTATCACTGCAGTATGCTGCCTTTGATTCTTTAGGAGTACACTGAGGAATGGTATTGCTGGACTAAATGGAGTCTCTACTTTTAGCTTTTTGAGGAATCTCCATACTGATTTTTATAGTGTTGTGCTGGTTTACATTTCCATGAACAATGTAGGAGCGACCCAGTGAATATTTTTAATGTATGTGAAGATTTAGCTTTTAAAGTCAAAGATGCCACGAAAATCTGACTACATTAGCATTTTAAGACTTTACCTTAATTTTAATATATTTTTATGCTTGTTCTTTTTTTTTTTTTTTCTCTAGGAAACACTCAGATGGGATTGTCTTACAATACTGAATTACAAAGGGCAGAAAAAGTTTCTTGTATCACAGTTAGGTTAACTGCAGACTACATTCTTGATTCTCAATTTGGCCATGAACAGGAATGTTTTTTGTGCATACTTCAAAAATTACCCTTCCCCTGGTGAAGAACTTTTCAACTTAAATACAAAATATACAATTTGTACGTACAATGAAAATGATCTGGAAAATGGTGTATTGCAGAAATCAAAACACAGTTATTTGCTTTTGTCACAGCTTAGATTTGTGTGCTTTTGTAAATGAGACTAATGACTAAGATGAAAATCCATTTCAAGACAACACAGTTCAGAAGCCAAAGTGCAGATGTCAGAGCCATGTGCATCAGGCTCCAGGGCTGAAGGTCAGAGTGTGTTACTACAACTATTTTAAAATGTGTGTATGTTTATGTGTTTAGTGTCTGTCAATGAACTGTAATGAAATATTTTACAATCAGGGAAGCTGTGAGGTTAGTCATGGGAACCAGTATAAAAGAATGGAAAAAAATAGAGATGAGTCTGTAACTGTAAGGGTCAATAGAACTTAGCACAGTGGACCTGTGGTAGAATTGGTTTACAAAATGCATTTGCATATCTCTCCCCCACCCCCTTTAAATTATGGTCGGTTCAGTCTGCCCAGGGGAGTGGGGCTGGTGTAACATGTGGTGCCAGAGGATTGAACCGCAGTTCCTGCAGTTGCCTAAGCTTGCCTAAGCAGGCAATTTAGACTGCTGAGCCATCTCACTAACCCACTTCTTTGAATTCTGAATTATGCCCAGGTGCTCTTTGGGCCACCTAACCTGCAAACTTGAAAAAAATGCCATCTACTGAAGTATCACCCTTTTCTCTGTGTTCTATTTTCTGTTTTTATGCCTCCTATACAGTGTTCTTTGTAGTATAAATGTCTTAAATTTATGCATCAGTTACCATTGTAAATGCTCGGGACAAATTTTATTTATATTTTTAGTGCTCAGCTCAGTACCTTCCACATAATAGGTGTTTTCTTAGTAAGTGTTTATTTTCTGAAAGGTCTTATATATACCCATGTAAATTCCACTTAATTCATAAGACTCACTTGAAATTCCACATCTTTAATAGAACCTTTTCTGATCATCTGAGATTAAACAATGAATACTTATACTCTCAATAAGACACTATCACTTAACTAACTTATCTTTTTCATTTACTCTTTAATTTCTCAAATGAGAAAAAAAATATTTTCTCTTCTTCACTCTCAGCTCTTTGGGTCAATGCATAGTTTGGGAAAGTAAAGGTAGCACCTTTGTCTAGAAAATATGGACTTCTTGCTCCAGGCACAAACAGCCCCAAGGCAAAGCACACACTTGGCAAAGGAGTGTGGGTAGGATTTCTGTACCCTGTATGCAGTCTGCACAGTTGATACAGCAGCATGAAGCATAAGTGTTTTAATACATTGAGTTAGAGGAGGCCTCCTGGTTCCAGAAAACAACCCAATAGGGAAGATCATGCATTGCTTTTCTAGACTTTTTTGAAGTACTGAAATGAAATGCCAAGTCAGAAATGAATGCGTTAGTGAGCCAGGCTTTTCCTATGTGAAATTTCCTAAAATGAACCGAGGGACGGCTAAGCCTTTTCTTCTGCCATGAGGTCTGTTGTCCTTTGGCCACTCATTCTGCAAGGATAGAGGTGGCTGAGAGCTAGAGAGCTATCAGTTTACACAGAAGCAAAAAGTAATTCACTCACTGTAAGATCCCAGTTGTATATAAATTGCAAGAGAGAGAGGGAGGTGAGAACGAGAGAGAAAGAGGGAGAGAATATCGGATAGCTGTCTAGTTTTGGAGTTAGAAACAGTTGATCTCAAAAATTGTTCCAGATTTGAGTGACTTTATTGAAATTCTGTGACTGCACTGAAATAATTTAGAAAGATTTGCTTAATGTATAGATTGTCTTGTACATATTGAATTTCTTGTATTTAAAATTTTTTATTCATATTAATGTGAGAAAAATAGTGATGAAACAGTTTCAAGACAGTTTCGTAGGACAGTTACAATAATTAATACATTGCATATTGTTGTCTTCATAGTAGTTATTCAGAGGAAAGAGGCAGACATGATATCTTGTCTAAACAATATTAGGACAAACCTTTTTTTTTTTTTTTTTTTTTTTTTTTTTTTTTTTGTCTTTTTGAGACAGGGTCTCACTATGCAGTTGAGGCTGGTCCTGCGCTCACTTTTGTAGCCCAGGCTGGTCTTGAACTTGCACCAATCCTCCTGCCTCAGCCTCCCAAGTGCTGGGATTACAGGCATGAGCCACCACGCCCGGCAGGACAAACCTTTCTTCTCATTAAACTAATAGAAAATAGCTGTATATCTGTCCTAACAATTTTGTATACACACACACACACACACACACACACACACACACACATATATATATGTATATATTCACTATAAAATGGTTCTTCATTTATAGCCCCTTCTTCGTTTTGTTTTGTTGATGGGTATTCCATTGTTGTTAGAGAAGCTGTATTTGGAGGAGTCTTTAAAGGACCTTTTCATACTTGATGCCAGTTGAAATACTATAGGTACTCGTATTCAGTAAAGTGACCCAATAGTCCATAATAGTGGTGGGTTACCAGCAGAACTGGCAATTAACTGAAGTAAATTGGAGAAGGATTTTTTGAGTGGCAGTGTTATTCCTTACTGTAAATATAGTGCCCCATACTGGAGGGACAACAGTTAACTATGATGTTATCTATACATCAAACGATAGAAATGTTAATCTGTCCAACAGAAGCAAGGAAGGCATGAGAATCCTGGGGAGGCAGGGTAATTACTCTTAAATGTGCTACTTTATGGTTGGCTACTTGTTCCTCTGGAAAAACGTATTTAGCCAAATTTGTCAAATTTCACGTAAGTTTCGAGATCCCACGAGTATGTAGCACTATTTTATTGCAGGGATTCATGAACTCTGTTGACAGTAGCCTTCCCAGACAGGTGTGGTTCTTTGCTTGGGCCTCTTCTCACAGAGATCTTGTTTATCATTTGTTTGCATCCTGTGACTAAGCTATGCAGTAAAATGTTGAAACTCATTGTGCTTTAATTACAAAATGTGCACACCCAGTCAAAGATGTAAAGTCTGATTTTAAAAATGGGCATGTATTTGTGGCTATGATCTCATCTGTGTTCTGTCAAAACAAAATAAAGCAGAAGCCACACTCAAACAACATTGGATTCATTGCTTTGAGCTTTCAAACACAAGCATCCTTGACCAGACTACACACTGTCTGCTCTGTACCCCCTGGGGTATGGTTGGCCTTTCGTTGATTTCAAAAGGAAACTTCAGAGCTGGATCCACTCCCTGAGGATGTTAAGCAAGACTGTCGGGGCCAACTTCTCAAGGCTAAATCTCAAGGTTACTGGAGAAAATTAGAAACTGCTTTTTAAAAGCTAGAAGTAATAAAACCATGTTTTCAAGTTCTGTGTTTGCCAGAAGGTATTAATCTCATATGCAAATAATCCTAGCTTGTTGGCTTCTTCTGTGGTTAGTAGAGTATCAGTGGGGCTATATGGGAATTCTCTTCTTCCTAAGGCATCTTTAGTATTGAAATTCAAGGGCCATCGGGATATTTGCATGCAAAATTATTGGAATAAAATTAAAGTCATAAGTTACCTTCAAGTGTTGGTGTTTTAGTTTTTCTTCTTCTATTTTCAGTCGTTTCTGTGAGATTTCCTCCTGTATTTTTCTTTTGTCCTGAAATAAAAAAGTTGCAGCACAAATAATTAAAAATGTATGTAAATATGCTTTCTCGGGGTCGCCGTCTTTATCTGATTGGCGGGCCAGCAGCCTGCTCTTACATTGGCAGGAGGCTGCCCTGGAAACTCCAGTTTCAAAGCCAAAGAGAGAAAAGGGAATCAATCAAAGCATTTTGCCTATGGGTAAAATAAGAAAAGGTGTCCTACCAAAGAAAACTTAAAAATGAGTCAAGGTCTTTGCTTCCCTTCTTCCCTTCTTTCCTTACCCATTAGTCTAACAGTGATGCAATGGAAAGAGTGAATTTTAAGGCGGGGCATTTTGAAATGGGTGTGAGGAGACGTTTAGACCAGAGACTGCTCCTGGCACAAGGCCAAAAGTCCTGCTGGGGGAAGAGGCCCGCGCATGGAGAAAAACAGTCTGAGCTAGGTCATGAGAAAGGGCGGAAGGGCTGGTGAGGCAGCTCAGCGGACTAAGCGCCGGTTGGGGTTTGGGTGACCGGCACCACGTGCTTCGCCAGCCCTACTTCCAGGTGCGCTGAACCTGCCACAGAGTCCAGTGTGGTGACACACACGTGTAACCCCAGAGCTGGGGAAGCTGAAAAGTGGAGGATCACTATGAGTACAAGCTGTATAGTGAGACCTTTGTACCAAGAAAGAAAGGAAGGAAGGAAGGTCGGAGTTGGGGTGGGTATGGGAAGGCTTTCTTCTTCTGTAATTCCAGGAGGTGAGAGATAAGGAGTATAGATAATGCTTCTTAACACTATGCCGAGGTTTTATAATGAGGTTTGATAACGGAGAGATATAATATCATTCACCAGTTTTAAATTACATGATCTTGAAACAAAACAAAATAACAAAAAGCAAACAGAAGCACCCCTGGGGAAAGCATGGTCATTAATGCACAGAAATTTGTGCTTTCTAGGAGACCTAGCCTATATACTGAGTACAGCCTAGATTTGCTTTTAGGCTTCTCTGCCTCAACCCTACCGTCATCAGTGGCCAAGTTCTTGAAACTTTAGCTCCTTGCCTGGTGGCTCCTTACCCAGTCCTGTGTCCACAGACAGCGTTCCAGTGTTGTAGAACGAAGAGGTATCTATGAGATGTGAGCCCTAGCTAAGCTTATGTATACAGAAGTTTCTAGAAGATTTCTTACTATGTAGAGTGCTGTAGAAGGAATTGCTAAGTAAAATTTATTTTTATTGAATTTAGTTAAGCACAGAACTAGTCATTCACTCTAAAAGCAGCGCATTCATTCTGACACTGCTTCCACTGGTCTGAAATATTTTAGGAATTCCCTGCCCAGAATTGAGGCATTCAAGAAGCCATGTACAAAAGCCTTTATTTCCTCATGTTTGATGAGAGGTGATATTTTCTAATTTATTCCTAAGACTTGATGTTATAATTTTATTTTAATTAATTATTTAATTAATTTTTGTCTTTTGGAGATGGGTCTAGTTATGCAGTTCAGGGTGGCCTTGAACTCACTTTTGTAGCCCAGGCTGGTCTCAAACTCACACATACCCTCCTGCCTCAGCCTTCCAAGTACTGGGAATACAAGTGTGTGCCATCACACCTGGCTTAAGGACTTGGTTTTAAATTTTCTTTCAAAATGAAAAACTGCAAGAGGATACAGTTTTGTTGCCAATGAAGATATCTAAAAAAAAAAAAAAAAAAAAAAATTGAAACAGATTCTGAAGGTAATTTGTAAGGAACATTTCCAAAATACTTGGCAGTATTATTGCAGCAAGTGTATGGCTTCCTGATGGGATTCTTTTGAAGGTTAAAAGCTCTTTTGATGTATAAATTCAAGTACAGTTGTTGAAGAAAAGCAACTCATTGTTCTCCAAGTTTATGTTATGCTTGTCTTTGTGTGTAGGAGGCATGTATGGCTGTATCAGCATTATTCCTTAAATTTTATAAAGAATTGTTTTGGGAAAAAAATAGCTAGGCAGCAAGTGTGGGGCTTTGGAGCCACCTTTTACATGGAATCCAGCCATTACTCCCAAACATTCCAAAAGCCTTTTTGAGCCAGTTCTCTACAAAAGGCTGATATTGAGAATATTTTTAATATTTTTAAATTGACCATGCCAGATATTTTGGCAAATATTTTACAGGCATTATTTCACTTCATAATTATAATAATGAAGAGACAATATCACAATTTTAATTTTTTAAAGAAGGAAACAGAAGCTCAGGGGAGAATAACTCATTCAAGTTCTCATAACAAATAAGTGGCAGAGCTCAGACAATCTGAGACAAAGGACATCCCCACTTCTAGCGTAGGTGTTAGTCAAGTCAGTGTGTGTGTGTGTGTGTGTGTGTGTGTGTGTGTGTGTGTCTTGTCACCACATCATCCTTGCCTCCCCTCTCTTCTTCACTGTGAAGTTCTGATGGCTGGAGGCAGCTTCATGGAAGGCAGCAAGGTGTGGCCCTCTCTTTCAGAAGGAAGTACATTTTAGTTCCCTGGACCTGGTACTCTTAACTTTCCATTCTTCTCCATCATAGCCACAGAGAAGACTACTGAACCCACCAATACCTATTTGCCCTGCGGCTTGCCAGTGTGGGTTGATTCCATCTCTGGGATAGTAGTCAGGTAATGAAATATGTGGGTAGAGGCAGGCATCTGCCATGTTTTGGCAACACCAGGCTAATGCAAGTGTTGCTAACGAGTGCTTGTGTTTTGTCACTTAAAGGTAGTGTGATGCTTTTCTTTTGTCAGTGTAGGCAGTGGGAAGGTAATTTTGTAATGTTATAGAAATGATCTTGTTTTAAGAAAGAACATTTTTCTTAAAAGATATTTATTAGCTGTAAGCTGTCATCCTGACAGAAGTATTACTGAAAAATAATACGTCAATAACTTAATCACAGTACGGCAGCGTAAACTTAAGTCAACCTTAAGATTCATATCTAGCTCTTTTGCTAGGATAGGGACTGGAATTAATCAAAGTGAGATAATTCCTTCTTAAATGATCATGAAAGAGATGTGAAATGCCATCTGCTCACCCCAATGTCCCCAGAATCTGGAACACTTCTGTCAGTAGCTGTTGTAACATGACATCAGATGTTTGCAATTGTTCTAAATGACTTATATTATTGTCTACTTCTTTAGTGTTCAATTATCAGTGAAAGATTGCCTAGCTTTTGACCTGATAGCCTGTTTTAAAGGTTGACAACTTCAAATTCAATTTCTTTAAGAGTCTACCTCTTAGTTTGGAAATTAATTTGTTTGCTGTGTGTAACTATCAAGTTATTATGACCACTTATGATTTAAAGATCTTACCCTAATAACATGATAAAAGAAAGCACACGAGCCAGCCAAGTATGGACTGAAACCTCCAGTGACTGTGAGATAAATAAACCTTTCCTTCCTTAAAAAAAAAAAAAAAAAAGAAAGCACAATACTTAACATATTCTGGAGGTATTAGCAATAATTAGCTAATATATGAATATGCCTGATTCCATCAAGAAGGCAGGACTTATCTTAAGTGGTTGAGTTACCAATTTATCCCATACTGAGGTACTTGTGCCCAAATTTATATTCAAGGTGACATTAGGAGTTCTTTCATATTTAAAAATTATTCAGAAGTAGATACTTTTCCCCAAAAGGGTATATTCTCATAAGGATGGAAAGCCATTTGTGTTAGTGGGTATAGTCTGACAAACATGGCGATTTATGTCATTACTACAGCATCAGAAGTACCTCCATGTTTGAGGAGACATGGGGTGAGGCTGCTTCCAGCTGATCCTAAGGTTAGGAGGGTCTTTGGAATGGCATCCAAGAGGCATGATGGATAGTTGCTGGGACTGGAGAATGAGGAGAAAGGGCATTCGAGTTGAAGGCTCAATGTGAGCAAAGGCCTGGAACTAGAACATTGAGACAGGATTCGGAGTAGCAAGTCTATAGGCATCGCAGGAAATGAACTAAGAATAACAGGATAAGGGTAGATTTTTAAAAAAATAATTACTATTGAATGGCATGACTAAGGGTTTGAGATTTATGTTTTGAGAAAGGGAGTGATGAGAAGTTTTCCAGGAGAAAATACTAGAGTGAAAACGATGTCTTAAGAAGTTGATACAGTCTTCTTGTCTGAGTAGGCATTGAAGGATGAGAACTAGAAGGGGATAAAGCATGTTAGACTCCTGCAAAGATGCAAAAGGTCACAAGCACTCAGGTAGATGGAGCAGTGGGTGTGGATGTCCTGGAGAACAAGGAGTTAAAGGTGTCAGGACTTGGTAACTGATAACAATATGGACAACGACCTGACTGGAAAGGTCAAGTGGCGTAGAAAACTAGTAGGTCCCAGGGAACTGACAGGGCAACAAATCACCAACAGAAATAGAAAATTCAGAGGGAAGAGAAGAGTTTGAGATGAAAGATGAGAGGTTCATGCCAAGTCTGGAGTGTGGTTGGGAAGACCTGGTGGAGCATCTGGTAGACAGTTGGGAAGTTTGAAGGAGAGAGCTGAGAGGAAGAGCAAGAGGGGTGATAAGGCGAAGGTGGAGGCATGGAGGGGTGGGTGTGGAGGCAGGGCTGGCAGATGAAAGCAGATGGGAGGTGGCACTGTGCAAGGGAAAGGAGGGCACAGGGCAGATCCTCCATGAGTAAAGGAGGAGCAGAGCGCCCATGGAGGTTTATTTTGGGCTCAGTCAGACATTATTTATAATAAAACTTGGCGAATTTGTCCACTTGACAGAAAGGAGCAATAAGAGGGACCTTGTAGTTTCACACAAGCAACTACAAGAGGAAAAAAAAACCAAACACACTGTCATGATTTTGCAAATTATAAGAGACTGCTCTCATGCTCCAAATAATTCATTTTATGCTTAGGAGTTTTAAACCTTGAGAGATAATAAAGTTGCTTAAGAATGTGCTTGGGAGCACAGCCAAGACTGTAAATCAGATCTTCTTCACTCCCAGGCCTGGTCTCCTTACTCTTCCTCATCGTCTTTGTCTTCGTAAGAGAAAGGCAAAGCGTATTTGCAAGCATTTACATAAAAGCAAGGAAAAACAAAAACATCCCGTGGCTATGCTTGCCACTACATGAACAGGGAGAAGGTATTGGTGATATGTTTCTAGGTCAATTGGAAGCCTCAGAAAGGCGTGAGCAAGAGAATCCAATTAGTCAAATATTTTCAGATTCCTTCAGCTAAAAGCTAAATATCTTATGACCTCACTACTAGCTTTGCTGCTATTTAATTGCTTAGAATCTGAAAAGATTAATAGCAGAAACTGCTGTTTATTTAAGCTTAAATACTACCAAAAATTCAGAGCTGCTGCTTGATGGGTTTTTTAGCACCACAATAAAGAGACAGGAAAGATAAAAGAAGCCTTTATTAACTCCAAAGACACGGAGAGGGTGGAGGGCAGATGGGTCAGGTAGATCCTCTGGCTTGAGACAAAGAAAGTAACGGCTTTTATGGACTTTTGCTCGGGTTGGAGCTTGAGGACGATATTTAGAAATATCTGAAGAGCTCATTGGTGTGTTTCCTGTGGTGGTAGGAAAGGTGAAAAGATTGCACCCTGGCCTGGGCTGGAGAAGAAGTTGAGAGGTGGTCTCTGGGGAGATAAGCTATTGTTTTAAGCAGTATTTGATGATCACCACAGTAACTCAGGAATTCATACTAGGGCCTGGACCTATCACTGGTGATATACAAGTCATGGTAACCTTAAAGAAAAGGGATGTGTTAACATGATATTGCTAGAAATGAATTCTGGGCATAGTTAGAAGTTTGCTAGATTTAACAAAAGCAGATTTTAAAAATTCTTGGAAAACTATTGAAACTCTTTAAAATATTCTTGTAAAGGTAGTAAATGTTTCAAGAGGGGAAGACAGGTCATGGGGCTTAAAGAATCTACAAGGAAAACATGGATACAGAAAGGCAGGATGAAAAGAGACAACCTTAAAAATACCCAAACCAAATAGATTAACAGCTACCTGGGACCTTCCCAAGAACTCAAGAAACCAAGACTAAGAAAGTGGAACACATTTTTAGCAGCATGAATAAGCTAAAAATTTAGAGTGATGTGAAGATGTGAAGCTCATGTGTAAGACTGAGATCATGAAAGGTGTGTGTGTGTGTGTGTGTGTGTGTGTGTGAGAGAGAGAGAGAGACAGAAAGACAGAGACAGAGACAGAGACAGAGGCAGAAAGAGAGAAAGAGAGAGCAAGAAAGAGACAGACAGACAGATAGACAGAGATAGAGAGACAGAGAGAACCAGTAAGACTACTGCTGAGATACACAGTGTATATTAAAAATGACAACAATAAGGTAGAACTACTCCACTCCTATTTTGTTTTCTCAGTTTTGATTTGATCCCAGAAAGGGTGGAATTAGTAAACTGAAAGGGAAACTACTGTCCAAGAACAAATAGAGCCTCTACTATGGTAGCTGTGCTAATCTTCCACCACTAATTGGTTTTATTTCAGGGAAAAGAAAAATTTATATACACAACAGAAAAATATTGTTATATAATTTCCTTGGACTCTTGGGTGAAGTGAAAATATGTCAGAAGACTGAAGGTAGAATTAGGGGGAAAGTGACCTGTTGGAATGAGGGGGAAAGTGACCTGACTTATGGCTTTTATAATGATTGGTGAATTCACTGATCAATCCCTGGAGAAATTGTAAAAAAAAAAAAAAAATATATATATATATATATATATATATATATATATATATATATATTTTTTTTCCTTCTTTCTTTCTTTCTCTCTCTCTCTCTCTCTCTCTTTCTTTCTTGTACTTTAGGGAAGGGTCTATAGGGTGTTCAGGGTCTCACTACTAGATCAGACTTGTAGTGATCCACCTGTTTACAGCCTCCCAAGAGCTGGGATTACAGGTATGTACCACCAGGCCCATTCTTAATTGCTAACTCAGCACGCCCCAGGGGTGGGGCTGGCATAGCAGGCTGGGGGATTGAACACCTGGCCTCTGCACCTGCTCCCAGGTGCTTTAATCTGCTGAGCTGTTTGGCCAGCCCTATTTTTCCTTTTTTTTTGGAAACTGAGTTTCTTCCCGTGACCTAATCATTCTAAGATCTGCGGATGATGAGTGCTGAGAACTTTGTATGTGTCTGGAGCTACTTAAACACAAAAATGTGTATTTATTCAATCTTCCCCAAATCTCCCTGAGCTAGGGGTCACATTTATCCCCAGAATGTAAGTGAAAGAACAAAGAAAGAAAGATACCTAGATCATAAGAGTGCTGTGCATCTTGGTTTTCACATGGCTTTTGACAAAGGGTTTTACCTTCTCTTGCAAGTTTGTGTAAATGTGAAAACAATATATATATTATATATACATAATATATATATATATATATATATATATATATATATTGTGTGTGTGTGTGTATGTGTGGTAACTGTCTTAACATTATTTACACCAATATTCTATAAGAGATAGAAAACTAAGACTAAATCTAACAAGCATTTACACATAAACACGCAAATTGAAATAACTTTCTGAAGCACAATTCAAGAATTGAGTGGGAGTGTCTTAGAGGTTGGACTAATAAAACCTATGTCAGCTGACTCTAATGATCACTAAGGCTTAGAAAGTCATAGTGTTAAGCATAAGCCAGTCAGGATTTCAAAACATCTTAGCTGATGGGGTGCTGGATTCAAATTAATGACATAAATTTTATAAGATATATTTGGAAAAGCCAAAGTTAAAGAAAGTATAAAAATCACCCAGATACTGAGTATTTTAGAGACTCGCAACATTTTGGAGTGTTTTGTTTTCCTCCTTTTTTAACTTGCACATACCACTGACATGTGTGTTTACACAAACAGACAAACAGAAAACGCCCAAGGAGGCCTTTAGAAATGGTTTTGCGGTCCAACTCGTGTATTTCGTGTATGCCATGAGCATTTACCGTATAACTAAATTTTGTAAGTTTAGCACTGAATTTTATTTAAAGTACTGTATTTTGCTGACTCATGTTTGCTCTTCCTCCCTATTATGTTTTTGGAGTCCTTTGGTACTGTCACTAGCTGTGTGATGAACTTTCACATATGTATATTTTGGACCAGTTTTCTCTACTGAGTTTGTTTACATAGGAACCTAGAGGTTAGTTATCCCAGTAGAGGGTACAGATGTTTTAAAAATTCTTCTAAGAGATTGCTGAAATAGTCTAGTGAATAAATTGTCATTTATATTACCACAAAACAGAGTCCATCTTACCTTTACTAATTGTGAGTAAAAAATACTTTAATATTTGGAATAACAAAATTTAGTATCTTTTCCTTAAAGTGAGATTTGAGATTTAAATTATTGTCTCACTCACAATTTGCTTGGCTAATTAACTATACTGAGGATCAGTGGAACAGTAGAAGATATAGATACAACTACAAACACACTCAGCCACCTTATCTTTGACAAAGGGGCCAAACAGTCACTGGAAGAATAATAGCCTCTTTAATAAATGGTGCTGGAAAAACTGGCTACAGGCTAACATTAAACGCATGTCTATCACCATGAATTAAACTATAGTCAAAATGGATCAAAGATTTAAATATTAAAACAGAGGCATTAAATCTTCTTAAAAGCAGGTAGAAATCTTAAAGACATAGGGGTAGGTAGAGAGTTCATGAACAAAAATCAAATTGCATGAGAAATACTTCAAAGAAGCAACAACGAGCATCTCAAGTTTTTAAAAAGTTTCTGCACCTCAAAAGAAATCGCCAATAGGATGAAAAGAAAACCCACAAATTGGGAAAAGAGTTGTAGACAATTGTCCCTCAGACAAAGGACTTCTAGCTAGAGCATATAAAAAAAATCAGCTCCCCAAAATTCAAAGACAATCAAAAAATGAGCATCTAAGGTGAATATACACTTTATCTTCACTGAGGTGAATATACAGATGACAAATAAATACAGGGCAAAATGTTCAGCATCATTAGTCAAGAAATGTAAATTATATCACCACTGAGATTCCATCTCACCCCAGAAAGAATGGCCATCATCAAGAAGTCAGCCAGTACCAAATGCTGGCAGGGCTGTGGTAAAAGCAGCACATTTCTGTTTGTGCGAGTGTAGACCGGCACAACTGCTAGGGATATCAGTGTAGATATTTCTCCAAAAAGGTAGGTCTGGAAGTTCCATTCAGCCCAGCTCTTCCTTTTCTGAGTATCTTTCCAAATGAACTGACAACATAATACCACACTGGTATATGTGAACCTATGTTTACAGCAGCACGACTTGTCATAGTTAAATCTTGGAAACAATACAAATGTCCATCAACTGAGGGATAGATAAAAATGATGTATTTTTACACAATGGAGTATTACTCAGCTATAAAAACAGATTAATATGAGGCTTTATGTGGATTAATATTTAAAAAATTATCTGGTGTCAACTCTGTCTTTCTGCCTGCCTGCCTGCCTGCCTATCTGTCTTTTTGAGACAAGATCTTGCTATGTAGTTCAGGGTGGCCTTGCACTCACTTTGTAGCCCAGGCTGGTCTCAAACTCACAACAACCCTCCTGCCTCAGCCTCCTAAGTGCTGGGATCACAGGCATGGGCCACCACACATGGCCCTCGGTTCACTTTTCTGTGAACTTAGGTATAGTAACTTTTGTTTTCCATATTAGATATAAATATTAGCCGGGCGTGGTGGCTCACACCTGTAATCCCAGCACTCTGGAGGCTGAGGCAGGAGGATTGGTGCGAGTTCGAGACCAGCCTGGGCTACAAAAGTGAGCTCAAGGCCAGCCTCAACTGCATAGCGAGACCCTGTCTCAAAAAGATAAATATTTTTTTCTTATTCACCTTTAAATGCTATATGTGATGTTTTAGAACTACTTAGAGAATTTATGTTTTGTTCTGATATTTTTAATGTCTTTCATCTCTGAGATCTTGTAATTATTCATACATATTTTATTCTCCCTTTCTAAATATTGCAAATATACAATTCTTTAATTGAGCTGAATGGTATTTTAATTTATGGTGTTAATTCCTCTTCATTTTTAGGTAATTTTTTTTTCTCTGTAATTAGGACAGAGTATGCAGGGCCTACAGGGTCTCACTATGTAGATTGGACTTGTAGTGATTCTCTTGCGCTCAGCCTCTCAAGTGCTGGGATTCCAGGGCTGCACCACCACGCCCAGGCTCAATAGATGCTTCAGTGCTCCTCAGGGGGTGGGGCGGGCATGGCATGAAGGGAATTGAACCCCAGTCCCTGCCCTCTGCCTATGCAGGTGCTTTAGTCTCCTGAGCTATCAGGCCGGCTCTTAGGTAATTTTCTGAACTTTTATCTCTTACTAATTCAGGATGTAATTTTTATTATTTTCCAACTTTTGAATGTACATTAGTGTTCAGTTCAAAATTATCTGTATTCACTCAGGAGGCTGAGGCAGGAGGATCGGTGCGAGTTTGAGACCACCCTGGGCTACAAAAGTGAGCTCAAGGCCAGCCTCAACTGCATAGCGTGACCCTGTCTCAAAAAGACAAAAAAAAAAAAAAAAAAAATTATCTGTATAGTTTCTCAGATTATTGATTTTGCCAATATAGCCTAATTTTGACTATCCACCAATGAGACAAATTAATATTTTATTGAGAAAGTTTTCCTTTATTACTCTTATTAAATGTATTGATTAACAGCATTAATTTATTTTTCCAATTAGACTACGAAATTATTTTAATTGTAATAGAAACAAAGTTGAAAACTTAACCAATTCCTTATCTGTTCTCACTTTTTAAAAAAATATTTAATACAGGGCTTACAGGGTCTCACTACACAGATTAGACTCACAGGGATGCTCCTATTTTCAGCCTTCCAACTGCTGGGATTGTAGGCATGTACCACCATGTCCAGTGTCA
Organism: Myocastor coypus; assembly: GCA_004027025.1. Classification (NCBI taxonomy): domain Eukaryota; kingdom Metazoa; phylum Chordata; class Mammalia; order Rodentia; family Myocastoridae; genus Myocastor; species Myocastor coypus. The sequence goes on along the minus strand of PVJA010003075.1, from coordinate 30,771 downwards.
ATTGCAATGCAGCCTTGGGGTGGGGCTGGCACTGTATGCTGGGGATTGAACCCTGGTCCCTGAGTCTGCCTAAGCAGATGCTTTAATCTGCTGGCCCTCTTCTCACTCCTTACCAGATGAAGATGTCAGCAACTAATTAACTAAATAACCAAATATATACCTTTATGGAGTTTTAAAGTTTACCCTTAATAGTAATAATCACCACCCAGATATTTAAAAGTTGATAATTATACATATACATATATATAGTATGTAATATAATTTATATGAAATTAAGATTGCTTTACATTGTTTAATAATATATCTTTTAATAATATGATAGTATAAAGTATAACACTGACAGACCAATGTACCATATCATTAGTCTTCTAAATTATTATTATTATTATTATTATTTGTCTTTTTGAAACGGGGTCTCACTATGCCATTCAGGCTGGCCTTGACTCATTTTTGTAGCCCAGGCTGGTCTCAAATTCACACCGATCTTCCTGCCTCAGCCTCCTGAGTGTTGGGATTACAAGCATGCACTACCATGCCTGGTTTCTTCTAAATTATTTTTGAGAGACATATTTTTGTCACAATATATTTATACACTTAATATTTATTCAATTAATCCTTATTTTTTGATATTGAATCTGCTTCCACTTTGTGCCATTTTAAAATGTCCATTTCTGTGTGAGTCTCTTGTTTTTCTTTAGAGTAATATAATGTAATTGTAATAAAATTCTCAGTCAAAGGATACAATTGTTTTTAGTTTTCTTGTACCAGTTGCCAAATTGCCCTATATTTAGCAATTTCATGCTTTTACCTGCAGTAAATGAGACTGTTACCTCAGAGACTCTGACTATAATTACAGTAAGCTTAAGTGAATTAGAAGAATCAGACGTCATTTTTTTTTTTTTTTTTTTGTTATGTTATGGCCAGCTTAGCCTGCCCTGGGGGTGGGGTTGGCACAGCATGTGGTGCTGGTGATTGAACCATGGTCCCTGAGGCTGCCTAAGCTTTCCTAAGTAGGTGCTTTAGGCTGCTGAACCATCTCACTGGCCTCAAATCTGGCATTTTTTAGAAATTCAAACTACATATGTAGGAATGGGGTGCCTCTCTGATCATATGCCACTTTGTAATGCTTTATTATGTACATGCTACAGATTTCCTTAGTAGCTATAAAAAATATGACCATCTCTTTATGCAAATCTGGCACATTTTCTTATGAGTATTATTTTTAGTTTTTAATGTATTTTTAAAATTTTGTTCCTCTTGGAAATGGAAGATTTTTTGACTATTGTTTTGCAGAAAGTTTTTGATTTTTCTGTGTTCATTGTATGTATGACTACTATATGGACTTTTAAATCCATTTTTAGGGGCCCGGTGAGATGGCTCAGTGGTCTAAAGTGCCTGTTTGGGAAAGCGTGGGTGGTTTCAGGGACTGTGGTTCGATCCCTGGCACCACATGCTGCGCCAGCCCTGCCCTCGGGGTGGGCTGAGCCGGCCATAAAAAAATAAATAAACAAACAAACAAAAGAAAAAAAATCCATTTTTAAACATTTTTTCCTATGTGCTTTTTTTGTACACATAAATGTTACACAGTGTTTGTTTCATCATGCAATTTTCATGTGTATATAGAAGAAGCTTTGATGTCAAATGCCTTCCTTGACTTTCGGGATACTGAAGCTGAAGCTGTTTGTTGGCTTTTTGAGTTACATGCTTGTTCCCGTGTTGAAAATTGTGCTTAAAAGTAAATGAGTGGCAACTACATCAAAGACAGCTAGGTGTGATACAAAAGCCACAGCTGAATACCTCTCATCTTGTTTTTCTAAATGTGTACTGGTTCTAATGTCCTATCAATTAGTATTTTCTATTTAAAATAAATTTAAAAAATACATAAAGTAAAAAAAGGGGAAGAAGGGCTGGCCAAAAAGCTCAGTAGATTAAAGTGCCTGCAAGCAGGTGCAAGGGCAGGGGTTTGAGCCCGGGGCCTGCCCTGCTGGCTCCACCCCTGGGGTGTGCTGAGACAGCAATTGAGACTGGGCATGGTGGCTGTAATCCCAACTTTTGGGAGGCTGTAAGTAGGTGGATCACTAGAGTCTGATCTAGTAGTGAGACCCTGAACACCTGTAGACCCTTCCCTAAAATACAAAAAAAAAAAAAAAAAAAAAAAAAAAAAAAAAAAAAAAAAAAAAAAAAAAAAAAAAAAAAAAAAAAAAAAAAAAAAAAAAAAAAAAAAAAAAAAAGAAAGAATTAAAGTTTATTGAAAATGAGCATTAGTGTTTAATTATATGACCAAATTTTCATACCTGTATTTATTAATCTGAACAACAGATTGGATGATGAAAATATATAACAACTGTTATTAATTTTTATTCTTGTTTTGAAACTTTACCATTTGTACTGTTGCTCGTTACTCTGCTTTTGTCTTTGTTTCTATTTGTTTTTACTCTTTAAAGAAAATAAATTAGAATAAATACAATTCCTCAAATGAAGAAGTTGCTATAGCACCAAAGGACTCTGCTAGCGAGAGCTCCGTTGGCTCTCACCACCGCCTTTGAGTGTGACATTCAGTGTGTCTACAGTGAGCCTGTGCTCTGAGGAAGGACCAAAGTCTGGAAAGGGAAGCCATGCAGCTTCTTTGGCTAAAGCTGGGGTTGGGTGATTAGAGGAAGCCAGATTCTGGCTTGTCCTGTCAGAATGCTCAGCCCAGAGAGCTGCTCTCACACGCCACGGGGTGGGAGCACCTAGGAGGGACAGTGTCCAGAGAAGCTGGAAGCGCAGAACCTGTGCATGGGGCAACGAGGATATCAGCGTGGACAAAGATAGCTCTGTTTTCCCTGAGCTTTCTGTAATTATTTTCTCATCTGGCTTTGAAATATCGAATTCCCAAGTCAGCCTTGGGAATTAAAGCCTAATTCTTAAGGCCACAGTTAGCATGACTGTTGGTACTACTCATAGGATGAATTGAAAGCCATGAATTTTCTTTTCTTTTCTTTTCTTTTCTTTCCTTTCCTTTTCTTTTTTTCCTTTCCTTTCCTTTCCTTTCCTTTTCTTCTTTCTTTCTTTCTTTCTTTCTTTCTTTCTTTCTTTCTTTCTTTCTTTCTTTCTTTCTTTCTTTCTTTCTTTCTTTCGAGACAAGGTCTCACTATGCAGTTCAGGCTGGCCTTGAGCCCACTTTTATAGCCTAGGCTGGTCTCGAATTTGCACTGATCCTCCTGCCTCAACTTCCCAAGTGCTGGGATTATAGGCATGCACCACCATGCCCAGCTGAAAGACATGAATTTTTTAAACTTCATTTCATTATGTAATTTTGGCCTTCCATTCTACTCTTATAATGAACTTTAACAGATCTCTAAATGGAACTCAGGTTATGTTCTACCCCTCTGTTTATCCCTTCTTGTTTATTGTAATGAATAGTGATCAAACAGAGCAGGATAAGTAGTGAACATAAACTTAGGAATTACTGAGGGGGGGATGGCAAGCTTAGTCTGGCCTTAGGTGAAGGAGAAAATCAGTCAGCAGGTCTGACAATCACAAGGTCTCTTCCTCTCAGTCCAACTGTACTTGTTTACTCATTTGTTGACTCACTCCCATGATTCTTTTGTGGTGTACCAGCAAGTATGGGGCGCTTTGTAGGACAAACTCCAAAACATGCAAACATGCCTTGGTCTTAAGAAATCCTGACTAGAAGTTAGAAACTGCAATGGAGGTAGGATGGTAAGGAAGTAACCAAACCTTGGAATATTTCATGTTCTGGAAAAAGACTTTGATTCTATCCTTGGCCTCTTAAGACAATAGCAGATACTTCTGAAATGGCCCCACATTCTGTTCTTGTCTGCCTTTCTCCTGGCAGCCTGAGGAAGGGGGAGGAGACATTAGGAGGTAAAGCACTGACTTGGGTGACAAGCGTGTTTCTCCTTGTTTTACTTCAAACATTATCCAAAGGATGGGAGAGCACTAAGCTGAGCAAGCTCTGAAAGTGCCTGAGGGATGCCAAAACAGGAAAGCAGCTTCAAGTTGTATCCTTAAGTAATCCCTTAACTTTTGTTGCCCTTGGGTTTTCTATCTATAAAATGAAGATAATACCACCTGCTCTACAAAATAGTCATAAGACTGTTTGGACAAATGAGGCAATGATGTGAGAATTTTTATTGTGTAGAATCTCAAATGTTATGGAACCACAAGAGACCTAGAATAGCAAAAGCGATTCTAGACAACAAGAATAAGCCTGGTGATGTCACAACATGGGACTTCAAGTTATACTATGAAATTGCAGTGATAAAAACAGCATAGTATTGGCAAAATCAAACAAAAACCCTCCAAAAAACATCAACTGAAAACAAAACAAAATGGAAAAAAAAGGGCTGGCAACATAGCTCAGTGGTCCATAATACCTGCTTAGGCAAGCTTAGGCAAGTGCAGGGAAAGTGGTTTGATTTCTGGCACCACATGCCATGCCAACCTTGCTCCCAGGATGGGCTGAACCAGACATACCAGCCACGAAAAGCCAAAACAATAACAACAACAAAAACAAAACAGAATCTTGGCCATGGTAGCCCACTCCTGTAATCCCAGCACTTGGGAGGCTGAGGCAGGATGATCGATGTGGGTTCGAGACCAGCCTGAGCTACAGAAGTAAGCTCAGGACCAGCCTGAACTACATAGCAAGACCCTGTCTCAAAAAAATACAAGAAATAAACAACAGCAACAACAACAAAAACAGAAAAGAAAAATTCAGACTCAGGGGCCAATGGAACAGAAGATGCAGAAACAACTCCAGATAAATTCAACTGTATTATCTTTGACAAAGGGGCCAAATCTCTTTGCTAGAAGGATGACTCTTTAACAAATGGTGCTTGGAAAACTGGCTATCCACATGCTGAAGGTTATACCTAGTCTCCCTATCTCTCACTATACAGTAAACTAAAATCAAAATGGAGTAAAGATCAAAACATTAGAATAGAAAGACTTTTTGTATTTTTGCTCGAAATCAGAATAGGTAAAGCTTGGGAGGACACTGAAATAAGCAATAACTTTATTAACAAAACCTCAGGTGCCCAAGAAACAGTATCCAGCATCAACCAATGGGATCCCATGAAATTAGAAAGCTTTTTGGTCCAGCAATGAAAATTACCAACAGAGTGAAGAGGAAACGTACACAATGGATTTTTTTTTTTCTGGCCTGCTACTACTCACATAACTGATATTTAGAATATATAAAGAACTCTGAAATATTATATCCCTCAAATTAAAACACCCAATTAAGAATGGACATTTCAAGACTGCTACCTACTCTTTCCTCCACTAGATTTACTGTTTTTGTTTTGATATTTAAATCTTTGATCCATTTTAATGGGGTTGTTTGTAGTTGTGTGCATTTTCTACAGTGTTTCATTGATCTTCTTTTCTTTCTTTCTTTCTCTCTCTCTTTCTTTCTTTCTTTCTTTCTTTCTTTCTTTCCTAGTACTATGCTAATTTTATTACAGTAGCTTTATAGTATAATTTCAAGTTCAAGGATTGTGATGCCTCCTGCCTTTCCTTTGTTACCCAAGTGTCTTAGTTACTCTTCTCTTTTTGCTGGGACAAATACCTGACACTCAAAATGAGGGAAGGAAAGGTTTATTTATCTCACAGTTCCTGGAGGTTTCAGTCCATACTCAGCTGGCTTTGAGGCAGGGAGGCTCATGGCAGAGAGCAACTTTTCATGGTGTGAAAGTGAAGGGAGAGAGTAGCCACAGCTCAAGCAGCTAACTTTTCTTCCTCCCTTACACTGAAATGCAAATCGCCTGCCCCAGGGGAGGTGCAGCAACCACACCCACAATAATTAATTACATATTCCAGAAGCCACCCATGACTGCATGAGGCTTTGGGGAGACACCTAGACCCAAACTATAACACCAAGATTGTTTTTACTATTCTAGGTCTCTTCTGGTTCCAGATGAATTTTAGGAATGTCTTTGATAGATTTGTGAGGTATACTCATGGTATTTTGATCAGGATTGTATTGAATTTGTATAACAATTTTGTTAGTATGGTCATTTTCACAATATTGTTTCTTTATTTATGAGCAAAGGATATTTTTCCATTTTCTGAAATTCTCTTTGATCTTTTTTTTTTTTCAGATTACTATAATTTTTACTATGTAGATCTTTTGCTTCCTTTGGGAGACAGATTCCTAAGTATTTCATTTTTTTGAATGTTGTAACAGGCATGGTTTCCTTAATTTCTCTCTTGGTGTGTTTATTTTTTGTGGACAGGAATACTACTGATTTCTGAGTGCTGACTTCATATCCTGTTATACTACTGAATTTGATTATTAAATCTACAAATCTTTTGATGGAGCTTTGGGGTCTTCTGTGTAGATTATTGTATCATCTAAAACTAATGATAATTTAACTTTTTCCTTTCCAGTCCTTATTCTTTTCATTTTTATTGAGGAATGGATAAAAAAGACACAGCAATGCTATACATTGGAGTATTACTGAACTGTAAAAAAAATAAAGTAGAGGTTTTTATAGGTAAATGGATTCCGCAAGAAAACATACTCTACTTGATCTTAGCCAAAAGGTCAAGAAGCGATAGAGAACACACTCATAAGTGAAATAAGTTGAATATGTAAACATTATACTATTTCCCTAGTGTAAGAGTCTGAAAAGGCAACTAAAATCTGAAAGTTACAATCGATAATATGAAAGGGACCGAATATGTTCAACGGGAAGGAAAAACTAGGATGAGGAAAAGGACAAAAGAAAAAGTAGAAAAAATATATATGATAGCTCGGATACTTGTATTGCGATTTCTGCCAATCTATTGGAAGGAATAGTTGATTTTTTTCTTTTTCCAGTTTTGCATATTTATATCTGGCAATTTGGACAACTAATTTTTTTTTTTTTCAGGACTTGGATTCAAACTCACAACCTTGTACTTGCCAAGCAGGCACTTGTGCCACAGAGCTATCTCCCCTGCCCCTGGACAACTAATTTGAAGATAATATTATATAATACATCAACCATTGTCAAATTCCTATTATTTTGTTTAGTTAAATTCTGTATTGTTTCTGTTTTTTCTTTTTCCTTTACCTTTTTGTGTTTTCTTTAAAAAATTTTAAAAAGAACCATTACATATAGATATGCACTATATTTTTCCACAATGCTCTGTATGTTATATATTTATATATAATGAAAGACTGATCATAGGGAAAAAGAGAGAAAGGACTGTATTATAACCCAATATGAACAATGTATCTAAAGGAGTACCTTGAGTTATTACCATTATCTTACATATTTTATATTTTCTTTGGCTTATGAGTCTGGTTTTCAATCTGTATTTATGATAACTTATAAGGTCTTAGATAAATAAATGACTTTGATGCTGAAAAATAGAACAGTGAGGTGGAAAAAGAAAAAAAAAACCTGTTGCCAATGTAATCATCATGTTATGCAAACGTATACTATTACAAGTAAAAATATGCTATATAACAATAGGTGCTGTTAGGCTGGCCAGATAGCTCAGTGGACTAGACTGAGGTTCAATTCCTGGCATGCCTTGCCGGGCACACTGAGATGGAGACTGAGACTGAGCATGGTGGCATGCATCTGTAATCCCAGAGCTTGGGAGGCTGAAAACAGGAGGATCACTTCAAGTCTGATCTGCATAGTGAGACCCTGTAGACCTTGTACTAAATACATTAAAAAAAAAATAGGTGTTGTGATTATTGTTGGCTTTAGAATTCTTTTGCATAAAGGATGTCTTTTATGTTCGAGATTTGCTAGTATAGATTGATTAGATTTGCAGTGATGGCTCAGCGACCAACTGTTGCCGTCACTGATGCAGCCATGCATGGGATACTTGCTTTTGGGGACAGGAGCCAGTCTTAATTTCCATTTAGAGCTTCAGAGGATTCCTGAGCTCCATGTTTTAACTAGCTTGATGGAGTGTTCTTGGTGCCTAGGATTTTATGTAAAAGCTACATAGATCTTGTTCTCTAAAACCATCGGTGATATTTTAGGAAAGTCTATGTCTCACATGGCTCTGGGTGAGGGAACTTCTTATGTTAGTAAATTTTCACTCTTTTTGTAAAATGACATCATTTAAATCAACTAAAATACTTTTATTTAAACAGAGGCTAAATAGTTTGAGACTGGAGTTGAGAGAGTACAAGCCCTGTTTCAGTTTTAGCACTGAAGTATGCTTCATTTGTTTACACTGTAGTCTTAGTTCATTAGAGTCTCATTTATCTCACTCTGTTTTCTAAAGAAGCAGATCTGTCTTTTAACCATCCATTAATGTGTCATAAAGTTTATGGAGATCCTTGCCAGGAGAGGATCTACCAAGCTGGCATTATTGCTCTGTAGCACAGTGGGAAAACTCCCTGTTATCAAAAAGTAGTTTCCTTAATGAGGTAAGGTGATTGCTCTTTGTCATATGCTCTCCCTTATGGGTGGCCTATTGTGTTTGGCAAAGAAACGTGGCATAGCACATTTGTTTGAAGAAACATTTTCCCTCTCAGGAAAAAACGTGTAATCTTGGTATGAAACCATGGAGAACTTAGTAGAGGCTTTATTGTTTGAACATTCTGGCACTGAGCTGGATTTGGGAGGTTGCAGTGTCTTCATGTACCTTCTTCACGGGAAAGTCTATGGATACTTGTGACAAAGTGAACTCATTTTGCAATTTTGCCTTGACTGTGAGGCATGCCGGGTAACATATTTCATTATGCATTTTTTTGACACTAGCACTTTAAGAAGTCCTTAGAACTCTAAGTAAAATTGGTCCAAACAGAGGTATAAAATAAATCTTTGGGTTAGCTTGTTCTTCACTTTTTTTTCTTTCTGTAGATGGAATGGAGAGGTAGACATATATGTGGTCAGTTCAGACTACAGAAGGAAGTTGGCTTCTTGGACATGTGACCTGTGAGGTGACACCATGCCTCATGCTCAGAGGAGTCCTTCTCTTAGCTTAGTGTTGTCATCAGTTTGAAATTCTGAATACAAACATTTTTGTGAACAAAGGTGACCCCTTTTCACTGTGCACTGAGTTCCACAAATCCGGTGGCAGTGCTGCCCTGCCCTTGGGTCATTAGCAGTGTGGTGAACTGTTGGAAGATCCAAAATGTTGACAAAAAAAGAATGAGATGAAGTGGAAATATCGGGGTTAGGGGATGCCAGGTAAAGACATAACTGGATCTTTCCTTCTTCTTTTTTTTTTTTTTGTCTTTTTGAGACAGGGTCTTGCTATGCAGTTGAGGCTGGCCTTGAGCTCACTTTTGTAGCCCAGGCTGGTCTCAAACTCACACCAATCCTCCTGCCCCAACCTGCCAAGTGCTGCGATTACAGGCATGTGTCACCACGCCTGGCTTATAACTGGATCTTTCTATCTCCTTAGTTTCTGTGCTTATGAGTCAGGAAAATATTTTCTGGGAAAAGGGAAAGAAATAGGGAGTGTGTCTAGGGATATGTGAGAGCTTTTTTTTCATCATCAACAAGTTTGGCCAGCAAATCTGATTCTGTTGCTCAAATTCCAGTGTCAGGACTTCATGTGGCCCCTTTCCAAATGCAGACAGTCTTTGGCAGGTACTTCTACTTGGGATTCTTGCTGTTGTCCAGCTCTTGACAAAACCCACTTCCTTCATGGCTCTGTGCGCATGTCACTCTCTCTGTGAGCCAACCCTGACCATGGATTTTAAATTGCATTCCACTCTCACTTTCTTTCCTGGCATTCCTGGTTCTCCTTTTAAATTAGTCATCATTTAAGTATGTAAGTCTTGACACATAGGAGGTATTTGAAACCATAAGCTGGATAAAAGCACGAGAGAATGAGTTGATAAAGCGCCTTCACAAGGATTAAATAAAAATGGCAGATAGCTTGTTTCCGCTCTACTTTGTGATTGGGTCTAGTTGTTTTTGTATCCATTTGAGTTCTTCCTTCAAATTGAACTGTTTTTGAAAGTTTATGTTCTCCAGACACTGAAGATCCGGGAGATTTCTAGTGTGGGTGTCTTCGTATTAGGGACAAAGTTTTCCATTATCTTTATAGCATATGGAGCTAAGACACTGTTCCTCACAGAATAGGATGACAGGAGTGCCCGGAGGTTACTTATCATAACGAGATCTCTCTGCATCCCAGGGAAATCTACCTGGATCTTTGTTCTTCACGGTGGTCTGTGTTCCGTTCTAGAGAGGAACTCTGTGGAGATAGCTTTCAGGGCGGCATTCAGCCTGTCCTTCATCCTACTCTTCTCAAAGCTGTGGGGGATACTGCATCATCAGCTTTACCACGATGAAGTAAACTTCCAATTACTAGTCTATTTTCATAGCTCTCTCTTTGTATAAAAATCAGCTATTTGTTAAAATAGGCACTAATGTAAACATAGCCTGAAGAGACTTTCAATGTTTGAAACATAAGATTTCATCAGTGTGAAGGAGCCCTACTTCTGAATTATATTATATTAGTCTTTGTTTAAAAGATACTTTGGGCATTAATTTAGTACAGTATGAGTTGTATATGAATGAAGTAATGGAGGAGGAGCAGGAAAGCAAGTAATTAAATAGAGTCTGCATTTGGTGCCTGCATCCTGAAGTGCCTTCTTTAAACAACTGTTTCTGTGTACTTTTGCATTTAGACTTCATTACCTTTAAATTATTGAGGACTCTGACTAATCGAAAATTCAATTTACTGATGTACAAGACGAATGGCACCATCACAGTAATTTAGTTTTCAGTTTGAGAGCCTGAGTACCCCTCTCAGCGCTTACTGTGCTTAAAAACATTTTGTTTAGAGGAAGACTGTCACTTAGCTCTATAAAATTATAGGCATATGTATCTCATTTCTCAAAATTTTTTTGCAGTCTTTTTAGTGACTTTTTACACACTTGAAACCAGGTGGAATAAATAGAACATTCAAGATTATTTTGTTCTATAGCCAGGAATTGGTGGAAGACATTTTATTAAAAAAGGCAAGCAGGTCTTAGAGGATAAAAGCTTTCCTTTTCCAAAATTAAGCCTGTGAATTGTGTCTTGGTAGCTGGGCTATTGCCTTCTGAGGCATATGAGAACCCTTTTGGTATAGGACAATGAAGTGAGAAAATTGTCTTTGAGTTTTAGTCTAGGTGAGCGAGTTTGGAGATTTTTCAATACTTCCAAAAGTGAAATAATCCTTGCCATCTCTCTGAATATTGTATCTTTTTATTTTCCTAGGGAGAAAGGAAATAGCTGATCTGGCTTCCTGGGTAAGCCCAGGGAGGGGGAAGCTGGCGTTTCTCATCGTGTCCGGCAGGGTGGAGAGAGGCTGTGTTGTTTCCATGGACACCAGTGCTCCATTTTTCCTCTAGGTGGTGACAAATGTGACTAGATTTAGCCTGATGAGAAGTAGATGAGTGGAAATTTGTCCCCATAAACTTTCTCTAATTTTCCCTTGCAACCTTTATATAAGTATATTGCTTCTCAGTTAGAATTACTTTGTGGTTTTCTGTTGGAAATTTGTTTTATTCTTTCTAACAGGCTATGCTTAGGTTAATGGACTAGTTTTAAAAATAGTTTAATTTTTTTTTTAACCAACAAAACATATGTTTAAGGAACCTTTACACCCATGTGAGTGCTCTTGAGACATGGTAAACCTTATTCTGTCTTTTTGAGACAGGGTCTCACTGTGCAGTTCAGGCTGGCCTTGAGCTTACTTTGTAATCGAGGCTGGTCTTAAATTTTCAATAGTCCTCCTGCCTCAGCCTCCTGAGTGCTGGAATTACAGGCGTGCACCACTATGCTGGGCTCTGTCTCTTTTTTGCATCTGGAGCCTCAGTGGAAATTCCTGAGTTAGTGAACACAACCATATCTCTGGAATATGTGGGGCTCTAGCAAGAAGGTTCACCAAAGGCAATGAGCTTAAAATAGAGTGAGCTTCAATTCAAAAAAGGAAAGGTGGACTTGCATATTCATTGGAGACATGATTTCATGCAGTCAGTTCGGAGACAGAAGCTGTTAGACAGGGAGCTTGTGGCCACGTAACTCACACAGTCTAGTAAAATAACCTTAAGACAACAGCTGTAATGCAACCAAAAACAACAGAACACAGTGGAGTTCCTGTCCCTTCAAAGCAGGACAGCTGAAATGGTGGCTGGGTTTAACAAGAAAATAAAACGAACAATAGTCCAGGCCAAGGTTTTCTGATAAGGGAGGATATAATAATTAGAAGTGAGACATTTAAGCAAGTACTGCCTTATGGGAAAGGGGCAAGCTTGTAGTGGAGTCCTGGTTCCTTACCGCTGGCAAAGAAAACATTTTAACTTACTGAATCCTTCCTGGGTGGAACTGAGCTACTGTATCCATTTAATAGAAATCATAAATTAGGATTAGTATTAATAGTTAGGTTCTGAAAATTTGAAGAGCAGAGAAACATACCCTCCTATTTACCCAGATATAGCAATAGTTTTAAAAAAGTATTCCTTCATTCCTGACAGCTAACTTTAGCAGCAGAAAATGTGAGGAATTAAGGTGTTAATTTCCAGAGTTTTTTTTCTTAAAAATAAAAAATAAATGATTGTATCACAGATTTCCAAATTCCTGCCAAATATAGCATATAAAATTAAAAAAAATAGCTGGGGCATTTCAGCAAAGTAATTTGTCTCATGCCTTGATGCTTTCCCAGAACAGACATAAAAATGCATTATTTTCCTTTCCAGCATTAACAAAATATTTTCCAAATCCATTGCATGCACTGCATTCTTCTATCAGAATCTTATTCAGTTTATAACGGTTGTGGAAACCCATCTGTGGGAATTAATCTGATGCGTGATTTTATCTACATTTCTTGTTCAGTGTTTCACTTAAGTATACCAACATTCACTTGAATTCTGTTAGGCTTTCTGGGGCATACTATGATGCTACAAATAAAAAGTTGTAGATGACTTTCATTTCTTTTCCTTCCCTATTTCCTTCAAATAATTTGAACTTTTTGTTGCCTCCACTGCTTTAAAGTTTCTGAAACCAGGGATTCATGTTTTGACCTAATGTCTGGCCAATAGGAATTAGCATTTTTAAGTTCCACAAAAGGTGGATGATAGCCCAACTTCCTTAAAAGCTGTTTAAGATAGCTGTTTAAGATATAGATGCCATCTATGTAAATCAGTAGCCTTTGCCCTGTGCTCCTCCAGAGGGTCACAAAGATTAAGAGACACAAAGCCCTCCACGAAGGCTGACAGTTCTGTTTTTCCTCTTACAGGGGCTCCTGATGGGGCAGCTGGCAACCACGCTGCCCCTCTAAGCAACCACCTTAATGAGCTACAACTGCGTGCAGGCTTACCGTGATGGCTTGGAGTCTCCCCTTCACCAGCTCAGCTTCTTCCATTCTAGAAGTCAAGCACAGGCAGACACTGAAGGAAGTCCAAAGCGACCATAAATCAAGGTGCCTCCGCGGGGAGAACAGAAGGGGTGACAGAGGAGAAGTGGGGAGAAATCCACTCTTTGAACCAGGGAGAAGTCGAGAAATTTCTGACTGGTCAGGTGTGTTCCTCAGCAGAAGCACAGATCAGGCCAGAGAGACACCATGTAATGAGGGTGTGCTGGGGAGGCAGACGCTGAGGCTGCTGGCAGGAGTTGACTGACAAGTTTGAACGGCAGCAGCACAAGCCCTTTTCCTTCAGGAGCTGCCAGCTCTTTGTTGTACTGTGCACAGCTAGCAAGGCACATTTTCTTATTAACTGTTCCTTACCCAATCCATTATTTTCCAGGAGTGCACAGGGCGGCAGCATGCTGAGCACTCAAGGGGCCTGTGCTCTTGCTGCGAGGACCCCTCCCCACTCTGTGAGTCTCTCTGTCTCCTTACCAAGCTCCTTTTCCTGAGCTTTGGCTCCAGAGCTCACAAGGAGAAAGCCTCACCGTGCCTGGGCACAAGTGCCAAGCTGCTTATTTGCCCTTCTCCCTCTGTTTGGTTTTAATAATAACTGAAACTTGCAGAGTTACTTTTGCATATCGTGGCACTTGTGTCAGGCTGTCCTCCACTTCCCTGCCTCCCCACATTCAGCAGTTTCTTGCAAATGTTGGAATCCTAGGTCATGGAGGACACAGAGGTGTTAACGTGACAATATTAAGAAGTTGGCCCAGCACAAGTGTTCAGTGTGGTTTAGACTACAAGTGCCACCCCGTGCTGGTACTTGGCTTGGACATGCAGTTCTGCCTTGGACCTTGTTCAGAAATGACACTCCTGGATTTCAGGAGGGTGCCCATTCTGACCTCATGGGTTATGCAAGAAACAGGAGTGAACCTTTGAAAGTGTGATGAAATATTCTGCAAACACTGGCAGCCCCATGCCATGAATGTTTTCTTATCCATTAGAAACAAGTAGTGAAGTCCAGTGACACTCAGGTAAAGCAGACAAGGTGCTTTGCCATTAACTTTCTCTGTTTTCTTTCCCCCAACTTGGTCTTTAATAAAATTTTGATTTAGTAAGCCTACTTCTCATCTACCTCATTATTACGTGTTTGGATGCAATGGTGCACCTTCTTATCAGCATGGCACTGAAGGGGTTAAAGGCACAAACCAGGGCTGGGGATATACAGTTCAGTGGTATGAGTGCCTGCCTGGCAAGCACAAGGTCCTCAGTTTGATTCTCTATAACAAGCAAACAACAGCAGCAGCAACAACAACAACAACAACAACAACAACAACAGCAACAACAAAACCCCCTAAAAAGCACAAGCTAAATGTTGAATATGTAGTTGAATTTCCTTTGAATATTTCTTTATTTTTCTTTAATTTTGAAAGAATACAAAATGATAAAAAAAAAGGAAACAGTAGAAATGATACAGTTTCACTCAACAAAATAATAGGAATTTGACAATGGTTGCTGCGTCACATAACGTTATGTTCAAATTAGTTGTTTAGATTACCAGATATAAACATACAAAATTAGTTGAATAAGTATAATAAATTAAAAAGAAAAAGTTGACAGTGGTAATAATTCTTGGTACTATTTACTGAGCATTTTCTAGAGGCACATGTGTCTCATCCCATTCTTTTCACAAGTGTGGAGCTGTAGGTGCTATCATCTTTCTTTTAAAAATGAAACAACAGGTCCAGGAAGATAATTTGCCACATAGCTAATAAGTAGTAAAGCCAGGATTGGGGCCTCAGCTGCCTGACTTTATAACAGCTTTTGGAAGGCTTGCCCAAGGACAGCTGGCAAGGTCAGGCACAGGCTGAAGGTTAAATAAGTCTTCAGGAGAAAGGGTTGCACTCTTCCATCCTACCAGACACTTAAGGCTGAGCCAAAGCCCTGTGGGGTTCTATTCTAGAGAAACTTAGAAGTTCTAGAGAAATAGGATTTTCTAGTTTGTCTTCTGGGACTCCTTAAACGAGGAGTCCACCAGCAGCATCAGTCTCTCTAAGAGGGAACTCACCAGTTTCAGGAGTGTGTCATATGGGACAGTGATTATTTATTCTTGTTATTACATCCTCAGAAAAGACATTTAGAAGAAACAGAGAACAAGAGAATTAAGTGGATCTTGGCCGAGTTTGAATGCTAGTGGATAGATAATCCAGCTTTAAAAAAATAAAACCTTTACAAGTTTTGTTTATCTGAAAGATCCTGACTGAAATTAAAGACAAGAAAGCAATCTTGATTAATGTCGCAGTCAAAATTGTAAGTCTGCTTATCAGAATGGATGGAAAGTCTTTCATTTATCAATCTGATCTTTCTCGAAAATCAACTTTCCTCTCCAATCTCATTTCTGTTACAGGAAAACTCAAGCGTTTCCTACTGTGTGTGTGTGTGTGTGTGTGTGTGTGTGTGAGGGGACTAGATAAGGGAAACAGAATTTAGGAAGGTGCAGTGCTGTGACAGGTGACTGGTATTACCATGTGTTTATCAGTTTGTCTAGCTGGCAGTACTAATAATTGCTTTATTTAAAGCTTTTGTTATTCATTCATGTTGTACATATTTATTGAGCACCTGTCAGGCACGATGCCAAGTATTTAGGCTATGTAAATTGACACAATTTCCACTCTCCTGGGGTTTTTATTCTGTTAGGCAATAAAACAAATTAATAAATGCACAGAATATGGTAGTTGAGCAGGACATTATATTCTCCTGAGTCTTCTGAGAAATAAATGTTGTACATAGTATTCTAAATGCTAGTTTAAATGTGTACAATTTCATTAGGATATACTATACATATCAAAGTGAGGTGCTGGGAAACTAGACAGAAAGGACAATGAGTGGGAGTGTGTTGTCCTTGACCTTTTTCATGGCTGACTCTGTAGTCAGGGGGAACTTGATGATGGCATAGTGATCAAGCTTGTTTCTCCTAGGGGTGCTGTTCTGAGGATGCCTTTTGGGGCTGCCTTTGGAGCTGCAGTGTCTTGGAACAGCGGAAGGTGGGTGACATTTCTATCTTCTTCTTTTTGTGGTCATGGGTGCCTTTCAGCATGGCATTCTTTTGCTTTGGCTTCAGCTCTGGGAGGACCAGGGGCTTCCTTCTTTACCTTTATTGCCATCTTGGTAAAAAGGCTCTCTTATCTTTTTAAAAATGTGTTTGGTTGTTCTAGGGTCTCACTATGCAGCTCAGACTCATAGTATCCTGTTTCAGCCTCCCCAGTGCTGGGATTACGGGTGTGCACCATCACACCCAGTTTCAGTGGCCAGTTTGGCATGCCCAGGGTTAAATCTAGGTTCTTCCACTTGCCCGGCAGGTACTTAGACCACTGAGTTATCTCCCTAGCCTATGTTTTCTATTTTTAAAATTAATTTTTTTTTCTCTTTTAAAGAAAAAAAAAAAAAAAAAAAGCAAAGAAACAAAAACCAAAAATCCTAAAATTCCAAAACAAAATGATAGGAGGGTAACAATAGTTAATACTATACATTATACATTGTTATCTTTACATTAGTTACTCAGATTACAAGATATTAACATTTAATTGTCCTAACAATATTAGCACAGACTTATCTTTTTAATGGACTGAGAGAAATTAGTAGTCCAGCTCTTTTAACTATCAGTGAGCTTTTTCTTGTTCTTTCCTTCTCTAGTAGGTTCCTGGGCCAATACTGAGGAGGTCTGTGAGTAGGGCAAGCCTCTATGGTATCTATGGTATCAAGACATCTTTGATACCACACTGTTTTCATTCTAGGGTGCTCTAAAGAGACAAGATGATAGCATCATCTACTTTGTTGTTGGTAGTGTGAGCTTGGTGGTTTAGAGTGTCAGTGGACTTCACGTGGTCCACAGGGCAGGGGTTCATTTTGCTGGAAACTTTCCCAGCATCAGTAGAGTCAGAGTCTCCTCAATTTTCTTTGACCTCAGAAATGTCTCTCTCTCTGTGAGCCTTTGTCACTCAATTCTTTTCCTTTCTGTCAACATTTTAAATGTCCTGTGCACTAGGACTCAATTGTTGGCGATCTTCTTTTCTAGTCTTCTCTACTCAATGCCTAGTATTCTTATAGAGTTTATCCTAATTCCATTTGATGCCAGGATTGCTGGATTAATTTATGTCTCCAGCTCAGAATTCTGTTACCTCTGCTTGGAACTTGTTTCCCCCAAATGTCTGTGAGATGCATCTCTCACCTTTATTAAATCATTGTCTGGATTTTCTCTTCTTAACCATGTCTACCTCAACCATAGTACATAAACCATACCACCTCCCTCTGATGTTCTATTATTAACCAGACTCATTATTTTGTATAGGGCCATATATCTTAGCTATATTTCTCATTGCTGAGACAAAATACTCAACACCCAAAGTTAAAGGAGGAGAGTTTTATTTAGCTCATGGTTTGTAGAGGTTTCACTCCATCATTGTCTGGCTCCAAGGGAGAATGGATGGCAGAGGGACATCGCAGAGGAGAAACAGTCTGTGGAGTGGCAGACAGAAAGCAGCAGCAGTGGCAGGTGAAAGACTGCCTTTGTCCTTTGTCCAGGATACAAGCCTTTGGGGTGGAGTGCCACCACACCCAAGGTGAGGAATCTATAGTGCCAGCATCATTCTCCAAATCCAAGTATCACACTTTCTTTTTAAGAAATATCTCAAAAAATTTTATTTATTTGGTACAGGTTCTCACTATGCAGCTTAGGCTTATAGTGATCTTCCTGTCTCAGCCTTCTCAGCATTGGGATTACAGATATGTGCTATCATACCTGGTTTTGGTGACATGGCAAGCCCATGGCATGTATTACTGGGAATCAAACCTGGGTCCTTGAGCTTCTCAGGCAGGTGCTTAGACCACTGTTGTATCTCCGCAGTCCCCAGTATTACGCTCTTAATTCACAGTTACTCATTGTTTTCATCACTTTCAAGTCTTTCCAAGTATGAGGACATAAAGCTTCAGGTAGACATCTAGATACAAGCCGTAACACCATGAAGATTACTTTTGTTGTTGTTATTGTTGTTGTTTGCTCTTTTACAAGGAAGCAACTTCTGCACAGTCAAAGCTTTTTTGTGTGTCCTAAGTGCATAGAAGAGTCCTGGTAATTAGAGCGTACTAATAAATACATGTCTAATATGACCATCACAATCCATTTTAGTTTTCAATGGAGGTGAATTACAAACCAATTTAATAAATTGAGAGCATTTTTTTAACTTTTACTTTTCATTACCACATGCTTGTTGTACATATTCACAAGGTGCAATATAACGTTTGCTTCAATATATGTGTGTCTTGTATAATAATCAAATTTGTGAGAGATGACCTTATTTACCATTTTTACAGTAAGAATTTTCAAAATGTTTTTCAAATTTTTTGTGACATTAATTACATTATTATTAACCATAGCTACTCTACTACATAATGAATGCCAGACGTAATATGCATTGGGTAATTGACATCTGAAAGAATTAGTTTACCAAAGGATTATAGATACAGTAAGCAATGAAATCAGGATTTTGATCTAGGACTCCCTGATCCTGAAGTTCCAGCGCAGTGCTCTATGCCATCCCACTTTTAATTTTACTACCTATAATGAGATACTGCAGCATGAGATTTAACCATCTAAACGTGTTCTGTGAGTAGACTAATACATTATGTGTGACATGCAAATTGGATCATTTTTATGATTTGTGAATAGCTTTAAGTTGACAGTCTAAAATCATTTTTCCTTAGATATTGTTTGTAGGTTAAACTATAACTTTTCTTCAGGTGAAATATATATATATAGCTATAGATTGTATTTACTAGCAAAGAGTAGAATAGAGTATGTAATTAATATGCTGCTTTCTTTTTGAACATTTACGTAGTTTCTTTAGGTTGCATCTCCTAGGGTTCAAATGACTGCTCTGTTTAGTGGAAAAGGATGTTTAACTAAGCCATATGCCTGACTTTTAAGAGATAAAAGAAGCAGCTGTTTTATGAACACAGCTTAGTTATATAATACCCTATCAAAAATAACACAGATAAAAAATGACCTATTAACAAATCAAACACTCACAGTAGATAATCGCCTCAAACACCAGTCAGACCAACTGAAAAATGTTCTCTAATTTATTTCTTACCCCTTGTTCACATAAATTATTTAAGATATTTGAGATCTTATATTCTAAGTTTCCTTTTATTCAGTTCACAAATGGATACAAAAATTATCAGTATCAAGAAAATATTACAGTAACTTTAAGCTAGAGAAAAAACAGGTAAAACATCCCACAATTTTCATTCTACAGTGATTTAAGTACTGTCAATACTGCAGCCAACGCATTTTCCTCTACAAATTCACTATTGTATGTCCAAACCACATTGTGTTCGGAGGCTTATACAACATGCACTAAAGAAGATGAAAAGGATAATTTAGACTTAACTGTAAATGCCTTTGTTTTGAGAAAGAGCCTTTGCTGGGGACCATTTGCCTTATTCACTTTCCTTCCTTTGTCTGCAGTGTAAGGAAGCCGCCCTTCCCTTGTCATTGTTTTGGGGTTTGGGTGTTTTCAAAAATTTTTTTCCACTGTGATGCCTTCACTTGGCACTTTCAGTTTTAGTGCACTGAGTCAACCTGATATTTAAAATATTTGAACCTGAAGTCAAAAGTGTCCCAAATGGCCCCATAAAATGTAGTAGCACATACCACATCTATATTGTTAACATAATTCAGATTATGTCTGTGGGTACACAGCCAGCTTTTGAACTTGAAAAAGGCAGCTTTACTTGGCTTTGTGTTTTGAGAAGTAATTTCTACCTTCCCAAAAGTTTATGATTTCAGTTTAAACAGTAGCAGATGGCAAGTTTTAGCACTTGAGTAGGTGGAAATTCTTGCTCTAGATTTGCAGGAAGAAATATTGAGTAGGGTCACTAGTACTTACTGAAACTGTTACATATCTTATTCTCTGTCTCCTTAAATTTGATTTTTTTTTGGTATAGCAAAATGCATACCCTTACATTTGTGCTGAAAAATGTTAATAGAGAGACTGGAACTGATCACTGCGATGATGTCTTCCCCTCGAGGAGGCTGGTGATGCCAGAGCTCCCACCAGACTCTTGGATGTGGATGTGAGGATCGCCAGATCTGAAAAGCTGTATTGCTAAAGAAGTTTAAAAGGACAGCTTGACCAGCCTAGGAGTGCAATTTGGGACCTGGACTGGAATTGTAAAGGATGTCACTACGAAAGGAGTGCCTGTCCTCTGAGTTATGATCAACTGTCTGTCATACATCACATGTGGTTAAACATCTACTGACTGTGTAATCACCATCTTGCTCTGCACTAAAGAGAAGTATAAGACAATGACTCTGTTTTTCATGGAGAAGACAGGAGATAAACCAAATATAAGTAAGGACTTTAAGAAACATGGAAAGGTCACTGAAGTTAGACTTGGGGCCAAAGGAAGTCCTGTTTCAGCTAGGTCATTCTTGTGGTTGGGTTGTGTTTGAGTGTTTTAGATCGGACACGTAAGTGTCAGTTAATGAGGAGAATGAATCAGGAATGTTTTGGGAAAGCAAAAGAAATGTGTACAGTCACAGGCCCTGCTTTTGGGGATCATGTTAGACAAACTGTCATGCTTACCAGCACAGACTCTAGTAGTTAAGGGGATGACCTGTTACAAAGTTGTCACACATAAATTTATAAATCCCATTTATTATGTCAGGCCATATCTATCTATCTATCTATCTATCTATCTATCTATCTATCTCTATCTATCCATCTATCTATCATCTATCGATCTATCTGTAGTTATTTGCATAAGTACAGTAAGTATAGTTGATCCTATATATTTATTGATGATCCTTAGTTAGGCACACATTCATCAAAACCATGATCTATTCCAAGAAAAAGTTAATAAATGTACATGGCTTTGGAATTGGAGAAACTTGGGCTTATTTCCCAAATTTTCTGCTTACTGGAAGGGTGAGCTTGGGAAAATGGCTTCACGTGTTAGACAGTCTATGTCTTCAGGTCTATGTTAGTGGGAATAACGAGTATCTCATAAGAATTTTCATATTGGGATGAGGTGAATGTGTGGTCATGGAGCATAACAAATATTTTATAAATGGTATTTTATATCATCATCATCATCATCATTATTTAATTATCTTATTGTATAAGTCAGGTCCTCTGAAAGATGTATTATATTTTGCATTTTATGGGCACATTGTTATTTTCTTCAGTGCTTTCATGCTTCACAGATGCATCTTTCTGTACATAAAACCCAATACTGTAATTGATTTGTTAAGGAAAAAGCCCAGTGCCTTCCTTGCCCATAACCATGGCCAAGGAGCTGTCAGATGTCTTTAGGTTACAAGCCAGGCAAATGGAGGCAAGATGGGCTGACTGACTTGGGCAGGTGCCAGCTTATGAGATGGTAGCACTCCTGTCCAGGAGATTTTCCATTAGGCTCATGGTGGAGAATGTGGAACGTTTGGCCTGGTTCTTTTTCATTATGGGAACATCCTCTAAGCTTATCCAATTAGATCAGCTTCTAGGCAGAGCTATCACTCTAAAAGCTGGGGTGTGAGCCAGTTATGTTAAAGTGGATTTACATGGCAAAGCAAGAAACGAGTCTGTTGTCAGGGTATCTGCCCTTCAGCATGCTTCACTATCAAGAGTGAAGCCTCTGAGGTTTTGCTAATTGACAGATTGGGAGGAAGACAATTGTAATTCTAGTTTGAAGACTTTTGGAAATGAGTGTTTTGAAAGATTCCAAATAAATGTTTACATCCAAAAATACTTAGCAGGTCTCTCTCTGGAGAAATAGATGTTTTGCCAGTGTTTATTGCTTGTTTTAGATAGGTCTTTAAAAAGGAAATAAAAGATAATAAAAAAAGCCCACAATGCCTCAGCTTCTCAAGTGCTGGGATTACAGGCATGCACCACCACAGCTGGCCAAGCCTGCAAGTTTTCTTTAGAGATGTTTTATCATATCATGAAAAATCTTTGCTATTTTCTCACTAAATTTTCATACAACGTTAAAATCTTTGGGTCTTGTGTCCTTCTTTTCCCCTCTCTGCTCCTTTCTTTGCCCCTTTCCCCTCTTCTCTTGCTCTCCCCCTTCCTTTTTTCCCTCTTCAGTCCCTTCCTCTCTCCCTTTGACTTCCCTCTCCTTTCACCTCTCTTGTTACCCCTTTCCCTATTCTTTTATCTGAGATTCTAAGTGTGAGAGTTGGACTGCTTACTATGTACTCAGGGCAAAGACTGCAAGCATTGCATTATACAATTGAAATGACACCATCATGCTGTGGTGTGGGTCGGGTGAGACTTCTAAAAACAACAAATTCTCAAACAACTGAGAAACATAGTCGACACCAACAAATTTAAGAAATTTCTTCCTTTTAAAACATTTTTAACAATTAATTTTTATAAGAAAGAAATAGCAATGAGACAGTCTGACAACAGGTTAGTAAGACAGTCCTAATAATGTAATACATTGCATATTGCTGTCTTCATAGTAGTTGTTCAGAGAACAAGGTGCAGACATCATATCTTGTCTAAACACTATTAGTACAAATCTTTCTTTTCAATGGACTAAGAGAAAGTAGCTGTATACATAGTCCAGAAATCTCCTTAGCACTGGAGTCCTTACTTCTGTGGAACTCAAAGACTTAGAGCACAACCTACACGGTAGCACAGGGAGCTGCCCCTTGGTACCCACATCAGTGGTCCCTCACCCACTCTAAAAACCATCAACAGGGGGCCCGGTGGGATGGCTCGGTGATCTAGGGTGCCTGCTTAGGAAAGCTTAGGTGGCTGCAGGGACTGCGGTTCGATCCCCGGCACCACATGCTGCGCCAGCCCTGCCCTCAGAGCAGGCTTAGCCGGCCATAAAAATAAATAAATAAATAAACAAAAGTTCTCAAACAAGAAAAAAAATCTTTTTTTTTTTTTTTTTTTTGTGGGACCGGGGTTCAAACTCACGACCTTGCACTTGCCCAGCAGGCACTTGTGCCTCGGAGCCATCTCCCCAGCTCCCAAGAAAAAAAAAAAAATTCTTAAAAAAATAAAATTACAAAAAAACCCATCAACAATAAAAATTGCTTTGTACATATTTAATTTTATTTTTTATTTATTTATTTATTTTTAAAGATTTATTTATTTATTTATTGTTTCACAACCTTTGCTTGTTTATTCACTCATTTTTATGGCCGGCTCAGCCCACCCCGAGGGCAGGGCTGGCGCAGCATGTGGTGCCGGGTATCGAACCGCGGTCCCTGAAGCCGCCCAAGCTTCCTCAAGCAGGTGCTTTAGACCGCTGAGTCATCCCGCTGGGCCCCCGAGCATGGAATTTCTGACATTATTTATTTTACTCATGAACTTTAGAATTCTTAAAAACGAAATCTGAAACTATTACAGTAGCACAATAGTAACTGATCCTTTGAAGGGAGACCCTGAATAGAGTAAGACTAATTCGTCTGGGGAACAAAGGTCAAGCTAGATGAATATCTATGGTTGATTTTGTCCAAGTCTTCAATATTTCACTATGCTTTGCCCATTTGACAATTTGATTTTTATCAACCTTTCTTTAATTGCCCAATTTTATTTATATATTTCTTTTGGAAATAGATTTAAATGAACAGGTCTTGTTTTCTTTGAATATACCAAATCCATCTGTGGGAGGAAGCAAGGAAGTTCATTTTACCATGGTCTAATGGAGTGTTATATTTCTGGGCATTAGTAAAGGCAGTAAACTTTTCAAGCAATGTAGTTAGGTGTTTTATTTTATTTTATTATTTTTTAGGGCAGAAGGACTACAGAGTCTCACTACACAGATCAAACTTTTAGTGATTCTTCTGTTTTCAGCTTTTCAAGAGCTGGGATTACAGGTGCTTGCCACCATGCCCCAGTCTCAACTGCAGTCTCAGCACCCCCCAAGGGCAGGGCCAGCACAGCAGATTGGGGATCCAACCACCGATCCCTGGGTCTGTCTAAGCAGGTGCTTTAATCCACTGAGCTATCTGGTTGGCCTCCTTTCAAGCAAAGCAAACACTGGCAGTTTTGTGGGACTGCTGGGTCTTCTCCCCTTCACACAAATGTACCCAATGCAAATGTACATGCTGACAAATGGAATGCAAAAAAAAAAAATGTATGCAGTGGATACACAACAGAGGAGAGGTTCAGTGATTCTCACACGCCGCTTCCAAAGGTAGTCTCCAAATGTCAAGTTATGTATAAAGAAGAGAGGCAGCAGCTTCCTAGCATTGGGCTGGAAATAAAGACAGTTTTGTTCACAAACAAAAGAATGCAATGATTCAGTTCTGTGCATTTGTTTATTGATGATATCTTTTTCCCCTTACGTGTTGACATTCCATCAAAGCACTGCATGCTTCCCTTGGGAAAGAATTCAGAGCTTAGCTTTACTTACAAACTTCATTATGCTGAGGAGCAAAATGTCCCAGCTGATAGATGTTACATGGCAGCCTGCTAACCTCTCTATTTGGGAGAAATATTTACTCCTACGGAGAAGTCCTAAATGTTAGCTAACTCATTTTCAGTCTTTCTGTGTTTCCTGAAACCCAGCCTGCTGAGTTCACTTCTTCCTTCCTCACTTTCTCCTTTACATTTTTCTTTCTATTTCCTTTTTAAACTTTTACAACTTGTTTGGACCACCTTTGCATGCTGGTAGCCTAAACAACTAATTTGAAGACAGCAATACCAATCTTACTACCACTGTTGAACTTTTATTATTGTTGCTTAGTGAAATTTCTGTATCATTTATAATTTTTCTACTATTACTCTGTTTTTATTTATTTATTTTTATTTAATATTCTTTTATTGTTTAAATTTAACAATGGTTATATTACATATTTACATCATCAGATCAGTTTAGATTAATACTATTATTCTGTTTAAAAATAAAAAAATAGAGTATTAACTCAGTGATAAATAATTAGTACATTTTTTCTACTCTGTGTGTTTTCAATAAAGAAAGAGTTGGGCTAATTTTACATTTCTTGCCTTTGTGTGTGTGTGCTTTTTTATTTATTTAGTACAGGCTCTACAGGGTCTCACTACACAGATCAGATTTGTGATGATCCTCCTGTTTTCAGCCTCTCAAGCGCTGGGATTACAGGTGTGTTCCATGATGCCCAGTCTCCTTTGTACGTTTTGAAGTTTACAAGTCACCATGTTCATACTACTTTGGAGTTTCATTTCATCAAAAGAAGATAGTGGAGTGTAGGAGAGGAAGAAAAGGTATCACTGGGGAATGTTGTGTTATCAGGGCATTTGTTGGTGAGATTCTTGGAGAAATGGGGAGATGACTATGAACTGATTCTTTGACTATGGATCTGCGGGAACTTGTGAAAACACTCCAAGTATGAAAGTTGCCTTGATTTAGGAGATTGTCGAAGAGATCTATACTTAAGTTGCAAGTAATGATTAATCATTTTAGGGAAGGAATATTTTCATGTGTATGATGAAAGTGTTTCCAGCTCAACCTAAGGAAACCTGATGTCATATCTTTAGTCAGAGAAGCTATAAAAACCAATAGTAGGTGCTATAGTTAAAGTCTAACAAGTACTTCTAAGGAAGAGGAGTCAGCAGAGGACCTAGTCCCAAATATGCCAAATTTCTGAGGTCTCCATGTGTCTGGAGAACTGACAGTAGTCTAGCAGAAGGGAGCCATCAGGACTAAACTTCTATAGATGAGGCCATCAGAGGATGGAGAGAAAATTCTGAGAGAGGACCAGGAGCATGTGCAATGTCAGAGACCAAAGGAAAGGACTGGGACTTGCAGGAAGGATTGCCCTTGAGGCTAGGAGCTCTGCTTTATCCTTCATTGTCTTCCTGGCTTCATAGAGCTGTGGCCTGGGGGAAGCTATTTCAGTATGAACTGACCATTAAGTTGTAAGACATAGTTTAAGCACTCTGTAGCTACACGTTGTTATGATTTGTGTCTGGGTGTCCCCTCAAAGCCTCATGCACTCATGGGGTGGCTTCTAGAGTTTGTGATTAACTCATACTCCAATGCTGGGATTATAATCTACATACAAATGTAAGGAGGAGTAAGAGGCTAGCTAGCTTCCCTAGCTTCTGTCCCTCTCTTTGCTATTTGCTGTTTTCTGACACCATGAACTGTTGCCCTCTGTCATGTGCCACTCTGCCTTAGAGCCAGCTGAGTATGGACTGAAACCTCCACTAACTGTGAACTAAATAAACTGTTCCTTTCTTAATTCTGGTTTCTGGGTATTTTGTCCCAGCGCTGGGAGAAAAGTGACTAAGAGACAAGTATTAATTTGAAGAAAAACTAGATTTTCTAAAATCATTTGGCTTTTATGTTACAGTAACAGTTGAATGTCCTTATTTTCTCAGCAATGTTACTATAACTTCCATTTCTGTTTTGGCCAATAGCTTATGGTACTTTCCACCAAAACAAGAAGTGCTCATACATTTGGTGCTTGTAGCCAACATTCTGACTCAGGTAGCATGTATATTTCATTCCATATCACGGCCAATCTCATTTACTCTCTTTCATCTAAATATACACAAAGTCATTAGTTATCTGAATATATTTTTATAAGCCCATCATCCCTTTCTTTATAGCTCCTCCCACCCTTTAATAAACCACAGAATTGTCATTCTTGGGAAAAACACAATGAAATGAATCTAGCTATGTTTACTAGCATATGAACTTTCCAAGTGTTTAGGTCAAACTATTATTTAGTGTTTAAAATACATCCCAGGGTTTAGGTGGAAGGTGAGCTTAATTAAACATTTAGGCTGCACTGAGTGGTGGACTGATGACCTGAAAGGGGTGATCCTTTCCCAAAGAAGTAATTTGAAATCAGTTGGCCTTCTACAGGAACTATGTTCTATACACCACTCATCTACTCACTGGTCCTGAGCAGTTGTTTGTGTGATGAGGTGGAAAGGATGAATCACTTGGAGTGACACAGTCTAATGATAAGTGAAAGTCTCTTGAGTTCTAAAGCTCTGTTTACAAGGTCAACATGTATCATGTACCTTTAAGAACATGTATCTTAAAGTCGTAGTTGTAGCATCATGATATCATGGACTCAACAAGTGTTTATGGTATATTTAATATGAATCATGTACTGGAGAAGGGAGAGGGTTGGTGACAGAATACTGAGTAATTTAGGTTACCTTTGTTTTCAGGAACTTTAGATTTTTTGGCAAAAGGCATGAGAATAGTAAAATAAGTATTAGACCAAGTTAAATTGTTTGTTTATTTATTTTTATGGCTGGCTCAGCCTGCCCTGAGGGCAGGGCTGGCGCAGCATGTGGTGCCGGGGATAGAACCGCGGTCTCTGTAGCTGCCTAACCTTTCCTAAGCGGGCGGTTTAGACCACTGAGCCATCCTGCCGGGCCCTGAGACCAAGTTAAATTGTATGAAGAAAACCTAGTACCATTTTGAACAGTTATCAGTTAGGAGTAGTGGTGGTGGTGGGATGAGAAATTAATTTATAAGAGGTCATGGAAGGCCTCTTGGAGGAGATGGTACCAGAATGTTTCCAAGCTGATAATTGAAGTTCTTTTTAAACCAAGTTCTTCTTTCTATAGTTGTGAACCCATCAAGTTCTGTTTAAAAAGTCACTATATTTGGCTTTTATATACACTTTCAAAATTAGGCAATCCTTTCTCATTGCTATGCAAACACTTAATAACCATGAACTTCTAGAGGGAGAGATTATTTTCTTTTAAGAATTCCAATAAATATCTCTCAAGTAGGAAAAATTCCTTCAGATAATGGGCAGTGCTTTAAAAAAGTCTCAAAACTTTTATAGGCTGTAGTTCTAGCCATTGTTATTTTAGAGGTAAAAGACTGTGGCCCTCTTGGCCTGATAGCTCAGCAGGCTAAAGAACCTGCTTGGGCAGAGTGCAGTGGCAGGGGTTCGATCCCTGGTGTGCCTTGCCAGCCCTGCCCCTGGGGCACACTGAGATAGCAATTGAGACTGGGCGTGGTAGCAAGCACCTGTAATCCCAGCACTTTGGGAGGCTGAAAACAGAAGAATCACTACATAGTGGAACCCTGCAGACCCTATATCCTCTGTCCTAAATGCATTAAAAAAAATTGTCACCCTCCTCACCATGAAAAGCTACTTTGCTTTTAAAAATTCCATATCTTTTGATAGTTTTGCACTCAAAGAAGTTACCAGAGAATCTAGTTCAGCCCTTTGCAGACAGGACTAATTGAGGTAGTTTCTAACTAGAACTAAGCCATCAGCCTTCTCAGAAAACAGACTCAAGGTCATCCCTGCCAAGTCAACTGATCTTTCTGAACCTACTTTTGTATTCATTTAAACCAGTTTCAGGAATGATTGAATTCGGGATGAATCTTTCAAGAGTGGTAAACTTTGTTCTCTCTGCTCATCTCAGAATTTCTAGTAGATGGGCTGGTCCTGAAACAGTGGCCCATTGCTATCCTTTTGCCCCTTCTCCTGCTTTACAATTTCTTATCTTTCTAGGGGCTGATGATCAGTTGTCTCTGAAGCCTTCCATTACTAATAAATCTAATCATTCTCTCATATGTGTCTCCATATGCATTATGCCTACTTTAATTTTAATAAATTATTGATTTTAAAATAATGCCTAACATAATAATAACAATAATAAGTATTTAACTCATTACTTAGCAAATTGCAATTTCAAATGTGTCTGGATATCTGCTAGAACACAGAACTGCAAGTTCAGAAGTGTTATAGTTACCTGCTAATAAATGCTTGTTGGATTATTAGTATCAAATTCATTAAGTGCGTTTTTGGTGAGTGTTTTTCTACAAGTTTACAGAGACCATTTGATGACATCGAGCCTGATTCATTTTATAAAAGGTGGCGACATAGCTCTTGTCCTGCAATTATCTGGGTATTTGGGTAGAAATGGAGGTGCTCCTGTAACATTATCATTAATCATTAATTCTTGGCAGCAAGAATCAATTTCACCCAAATGATGGGGTACTTGTCACAGAGAAGAAAATACTCAATGGGAAGAGAAGGAAGGGGGGAAATAGACTTAACCTTTTTTTTTTCTTGTGATGCTGGGGATTGAACCCAGAAGGTGTGGCCTTATGCATGGAAGCCAAGAGCTCTACCACTGAGCCATAGTCCCAGACCCAGCAGACTTAACTCACATTCACTTTATTTTTTTCTTTTCAACTGACTTGGCTGGGGTGTATAAATGGGGAGCGCTGGAGTACATACCTCAAAATATATTGACATCTCAATATATAGAAGTATCTGCCTTGATATTTCTAAAATTCTGCAGTTATTATGATTGAGCAGTCATAAGGTGTGAGCTGCTGCAGTGAGTTCTCCGCCTTTCTCATCTGCCTCAGTTACTTTTCTCTTGTTGCTGCGACAAATACCCAACACCCAAAATAAGGGAAGAAAAGGTTTATTTAGCTCACAGTGACTGGAGGTTTCAGTCCATACTCGGTTGGCTCCAGGGCAGACTGGCACAGGGAAGAGGGCATCTACTCATGGCAGAGGCAAAGAGCAAGAGTGCAAATGGAAGAGTAGCAGCAACAATGGCAACAGAGGGAGAGTCTCTTTCTCTGTCTCATTGATGTTACATTCGGGCTATCAGCTCTAGGCTGGGTGTAGCACTCATACTTATAATCCTAGTAGTACTAAGCCCTATAATCCTATTGGATCACCCATAATTCCAGTGTATCATGAGTTAATTTCAAACTCTAGAAGTCTCCACCCCATGACTGCATGAGGCTTTGAGGGCACAACTAGCCACAAACCATAACATCATCTTATTTAATTATTACAATGACACTATGAGACAGGTACCATAGTTCTTTTTTCTATTGGACATTGAGACCAAGAGCAGTAATAAGATGCATATGAAAAGCTATACAAAACCTGCAGCAGAGGGAAGACTTCAACTCATTTTGGCCTGAAACCAAGGAAAGTGCTAAACCCTGAAAGCCATGGGTTGGTTTGGTGGTTGAGGTGTGTTTCTGTTGGGAAGCACTAGCAACTTTGGTAGCAGAAGTACCTAAGATGATAGTGGTGCTGGTTGAAGAGATGTCCAGAGAGGGCAACTTATTATAACTGGGCTCTCAGTCAAATTCCAAGAAGTAGAGCTTCTTTGACTATTTCTCAAGGTCTTTCTTGCAGTCTATTTTAATGCTGCCTTTTAGCTGTGCAAAGCCCACCTGAACTCAAAATTCCTTTCTGTTTTAGTTGGTTCTGGGGATTGAGTGTAGGGTCTTGCCAACGTGTACCTGAACATACCTCTACCCCTCAACCAAGAACTTCTCTGTTTAAAAAGCAGCTTTATTGAGACATAATTCACCCACCTAAAAAACGTCCAGTGGTCTTTTCATATACTTTACAGTCATACATATATTCTTACCATGCTCAATTTTAGAACATTTTTATCACCCTGAGAAACTTCTTGACCCTTAGCAGTCATTCTT
>PVJA010003074.1:0-99029 GCA_004027025.1 Myocastor coypus | reverse complement strand
TGTGTGTGTGTGTGTGTGTGTGTGTTTGTGTTAATTTTTAAACTTTTTGATACAGCTATTCCACTAGTCTATTGCTAGAAGAAACTGGAAACTTGATATGTGTCATCTGACCATTGCATTCCTGTCCTTAAAGTATATAATTTAAGGTATTTTTTCTTTACTCAAATCATTGTTTACTCTCTGTATATCTTTTTGAATGACCTCTACGAATATTAGAAGAAGTAAGTGGGGTTTGGTCTGAAAAACAGTAGGCTACAGTGAATTCCTAAGAAAGGCTTACTCATGCTGAAAGCCAAAGTCGCGAAGCCAGCATTTGATGGTAATGGAGCGGCACTAATTTTCCTGCTGTGTTCACAGGAGCTGGAAGCAGCCTGTGGGAAGCATCGCCTCTGCAAATGTTGCAGCAGGGCCAAAGCAGGCACCCAGACAGTACTGAAAGTCAGCCGCGCCTCTGCACCAGGAGACTTGAGTGCCGTATTTTCATGATCATGATGTCCCCAACAATACAACAGCCACACTGATTAATGCCTTGGCAGAGATTGCCCTGATGTCATTTGTTCTTTTATCAGTCCCTCATGCAGTAGATGCCCTAAAACTTTAAAACAAGTTTCAAAGATTTTCTGTTGGCTAGGCTGCCATCGCTGGAATTCTTTTGTTTTCTTTGCCTAATGAAGTTTAATATTTGACTGCCTCCTGTCTGTTCCAAACTGACACGCTCCGTGCTGACTGGCCTGATTCTTCCCTGCGCAATGCTGATGAGGTCTCAGCTCTCCAGACAGCTAGCACTACATTAGCTCGGTTGCAGGGTAAGCTCACATTTAGCTTTTGCACTTAATTTTGAATAGTTTTCTAAAACGTTTGAACCATTTTACACTCTCATAAGCAATATATGATCTTTTTACTTAATCCACAGTGAGGGCATTATGGGTAATATTATAAGTAACTTTTGGGTTAGGGATATATCCTGTGCTCAGTGGTATAGCACCTGCCTGGCAAACCTGAGTTCTTGAGTTCAATTCTTGATAACCCCTCTAAAAAATTACTGATACTTTAATAACAGTTTTTTTTATAAGTTAAATAACCACCTTTTCATTTATGACTGGTCATTTGAATATATTTTTAGCATTATTCTTTGAAAACATTCTTAATAAATTAGGTGTATAAAGCCTAATAGTAGTAAACAGTGTCTCTGTACAATAAGAGTGCAGCCAACATTATGCACAGTGGTGAGTTTGAAAGCTTTTACTCCAACAGCAGGAACAACCAGAAGGTGCTCGGTCTCACTACTGTTGTTGATAGCAACATTGTCAGACTTAACTAAATAAATTAGAAAAAAAGAAAACAACAACAAAAAGAAATACAATTAACATCTACAGGAAAGGAATCAGGGAAGTTATTGCTATTTGCTGGTAATATAATCTTAAGAAAAAGTGTTCACTGTCTTATAATCGGAGAAATGCAGTGACCCTACTAAAATACCGGAAGCACTAACCAGTAACTGCTTAGCTTTCATTGACTTTACTTTGTGTTGAATATTGGCACAGTCATTCTACAAAACAGGTTAAAGGTTCTTTTTAAAAAGGCAACTAAAAATAGAACTTGCATGAAACGTAGTAATCCTCTTTTTACTTCTAAATATATTTCCAGAAGAATGTAAATCTGCATGTCATAGAAATGTCTCCTCTCTCAGACTCACTGCAGCATTATCCACAGTGAGGAACATAGAAAAATAACAAGACATCCATCGAAAGATGAATGGAGTTTTTAAATGCACTATATACACCGTAGCATACTTGCAACCTTATAAAAGCATGGGCTTTCATGCTTTCTGATAACACAGATAGAGTCAGAGGATACCGTGCTCAGTGAACAAAGCCAGTTACTCAGAGACAAACACCAAGTGATCTCATGTGTGGAATCTTAAAACTCAGGCTCATAGAAGTATGAGCAGAATGTTGGTGATGAGAAGGTAAGAGATTCCTGAGGGAAAAAGAAACATAGATCAAAGGATACAAATCTCAGTTATGCAGCAAGAATAGTGTCTAGAAATCTCGTGCACAACATGGAAATTATACTTAATAGTAATATACTCTGTTTCTCAAAATAGATAAGCAAATAGATTATAAATGTGCTCACCAAAAAGAAACTATTGGGATGATATCTTCATTATTCTGCTTTGATCATTCTACTATGTGTGCATGTATGGACACCTGCATTGCACACTCTAAACATGTACACTACCTAATCAGTATTTATCATTAACATAAATTATAACTAAAAAGTAGCAACCAGAGTAATATTTTGTGTGTATTCCCCAAAGACAATCTCTACAAGATGATGTGTTATGATCCAGGTGGTACTTACCTATTAAATAGAGCACATGACAGATGACAGAATAGAAAACCCGAGTTGTGAAGCTGATCTTTCTTCTGTATTTTAGGGAAGGGTCTACAGAGTGTTCAGGCTCTCACTACTAGATCAGACCCAGGGGCAGGGCTGACATGGCAGACCCCAGATTAAAACCTGGCCCCTGTGCCTGCCTGCAGGTGCTTTAATCTGCTGAGATGTTTGTCCCACCCTGGGAAACTGATCTTGCATAGCGATGCTGGTCTATGACTCTCCTCCTCTCTAGAGAGTGACAGAGAGACAACCTTATATTTGCTGTGTAAAATAAGCAGGTATTTTCTTCTTTTTTTGGCAAACCGCTAGGGGAAATTTATTAGAACAAAGTGTGGTACACAATTAGTGAAAGTATATTCTCAGGGAACCAAGGTGGGATACTTCACATATGTTTGCAAGGTATGGGATAGAGGAAGAGGATGATGGGAGTGCTTATCAGCCCGTGCAAGAGTTTTGGTGGGTACCGTAAATCAGTCAGTGGGAGAATATCTTGTCTCTTTTTCTGGGAATTGTGGCCTTGGTTGTTCACTCTTGTAGTGCTTCTTTTTTTCTTTCTTTTTGTTTTAACTATCCTTTTATTTTTTATTTTTAAATTTATTTTAAAAGAGAGTATAACCATAATTGATGACATTAGAAATGGTACACACTTATAAGAACAACTTGAGAGGTTTTCGTTTTTGTTTTTTTGAATCATAACACAAAAAGTATAATTACAAATATTCAGAAAATTAATTAAATATTAAACAATTAAATATTTTTAAGTTAAATATTTCAAAACAACATTCCAAAATTCAAGTCAAATCATGAGTGCAACTTAGAGGCCAGAATGTTGCCTATCATATGTAAGAATCTGTGATCAATTCATAATATTCACATAATATTTGAATAGGTATTACCAAAGACACAAAGATAGCAACCAAGAAAAAGTTTCCATGGTAGTAAAGAATTACTAAGAATAAAACACAGCATAACTACTGGAATGGTAAATATATGAGCAGAACTTGTAACAGTTTGGGGATATGATATCACATAGAGTTCTACTATGTCATGGACGTGAACAGTGTCCATAATGCTTATTGGTGCTCAGGTGTCACATGTGGGACTGAATTACTGCTATTTCCTTGATATCCACACTGTGGAACCGGACAGAATCATGACCCATAGCATGCAGGAGAAGACCATCTGTAGATCATGCTGATGAAAATTTTCCACTGCTGTATATAAAAAAGACTTTTTGTATACCTCTTTTTTCTCCTGTGTTTGGTTGTTTGCATTATTTTGGGTTCTTTCCATTTTCCTTCATTTTGACCCCTCTCTAGAATATCTTTTAGTAAACTGCAAGATTGGCTTTGTCATCATGAAATTCTTTAGTTGTTCTTTGTCATGGGTATATTTCAATTCTACATTGAACTTGAAAGAGAGTTCTGCAGGATATTTCAGCTTGAGTTGGAATATGTTTTATTGCAATACTTGAAGTCCTTTGATCCATTCTTTCCTTGACTTGATGGTTTGTAATGAGAATCTGCCATTAATCTGATGGGTTGTCCTTTAAATGTGGTGTTTCTTCTCTAGTGCCTTTTAGCATACTGTTCTTGTACTGAATTTCTCAGATCTTCATCATTATATCTCTGGGTGTGGTTTTAATTGGGTTGATGTTATTTGGAGTTCTATATGCCTCAGATACTGAATGTCAAATTTTTCCCCATATTTGGGAAGTTTTCTGCTATTACTTCCATCCATACTCTTTTTATATCATTTGTATGGACTCTTTCTTTGTCATTGATGCTTATTACTCTCACATTATTCATCTTTGCATCATCTACCAGATGTTCAGTTATTTTTTCCTGCACACTTGTTGTCTTTTTTTTTCCTTTGAACCAGGGATTGAATTCAGGCCCTTGCACATGCCAGTCAAGCACTTACTCTACTAAGATATCTCCCCATTCCCCTAGTTATCTTTAAGAGATCTTTTCTTGCTTTTTCAGTAGCTGCACTGGTGTCTTCAGGATCTGAAAGTCTATTTTAACTTTCATTGAAATGGTTTTGCCAGCTTGTGATTGAAGTTTTAACTTCCTGTATAGCACTTTGAATCTGCTTCCTGCATTCTATTTCTTTCCTATATTGCTCATTCATTTTTCCATCATTTTTCTATTCTCCTCTACTTTTTTATTGGTCTCTTCTTTAGAAGCACTTGGTACTTCTTTTATTATAGTAACCACTTCATTTTTACTTCAGAAATTATGTCTGATCTGATTTTCCCTATACATTTTTTTAGTTGTCTCTTTACTTCTGACACTATTATTTCAGAGATTTCAGGTGTGTGATTTCCAGTTTCTTCTATACTACTGTCTCCTGTATTCTGGGTCATTTGAGGCTTGAGACTGCATTTTGCTCATTCTCTTTGTCATTTTGTATAGCTCTGTGTTCTAACCTTAGGTGTAAAGCTTTTGTAGAATTCTTACCTTAACACCAGGTCTGGATCTACCAAGTTCAAACTTATCCAGGTAGGTGTGGTGTGGGTCTGACTGCTGTGCTCCACTTCTTCCTGCTGTAGCCCTTGGAGGTGAACCTGCTGTGCCACTCTGGCAAGACATTCTGCTTCTTGACCAGCTGGGTGGGTCTTGCCTCTTGCCTCTCTGTAGGGAGTCCTGCTGTGGAGTTCCAAACTGGGCCTGTCTGATGGATGAAGTTCCACTTATGTGCCAGGCCTAGGTGTTGTGTCAGATGAAAATCTGGCAGCCCTGTGCTGTTCTACTTACACACCAGGCCTGGGCTCTGGGTCAAATGGGGATTTGTTGGGCCCCAGGCAGTCTCATTCAACAATAGGCCTATATGCTGGGTTGAATCAGTTGCTGGCAGGTCTCAGGTGTTCTCCCTCACAAGCCAGGTCTGGGTGATGAGCTGAATCAGAGACATGATTTTTAAAGAAATAAAATTCAAAATTAGTTATCGAGAAAAATTATTTCCAGAGGACACAATTAGAAGACAAAATTCTAAAGCGATAAAATCAAGAAGCTATGACATAAAAAGAAGCTACAATATATACCATGTAAAATTCAATGAACATACACAAAAATATATATTTAATGAAAAATTTCTCCCAGTAATGCTGTTAAAGAACCTTTTATGGTAAATTGAAAGGAAGGAAATTGTGCATATATCTCATCGAATTATGTGGCAAAATTAGATCTTTGCAAATTTTAAAATAAATATAGTATTCTTTTTGTTACTACCTAAAACTCACCCAGCATAAAATTTGCTTTCTTTCATACTCATGCATATCAAATTTAGAGTGGATTCTTGGCCAGAAGCCAACTCTCTTTCCAGACTAAATCAAAGGATACCTCCGCCATCTCTTCAAATTGCCAGCCAAGGCAGAACACTCCAGTTTTGAAGGACTTTAGGATCAAGATTTTATTTTTGCATGTTCTTGAATTATTTTTTACTCTGAGGAGCCAATAGACTTTCTAAAATTTTAGAATTAAATGTATCATTGGAAATTATAACTAATGTGCTATTATAAATATTTACCTTAATGTTTATAACATAAGAGCATCATAAAAATAGTCAATGCAATATATTATCAAGGTCAAAATTTTTAGCATTATAATCCATTTACAGTATGTTTGCTTGAGGTACATACAAATTTGAAGAGACAGTAAGTATAAACAGAATAGCTGATTTTTTGGATGCATTCCAATATAATTATAGCTGTTCACCCTTGTGACTATACATGTGTGTGTGTGCAGCTTCAAGCTATTTTCCTGCTCCAACCCACACCAGCAGTATTTTTAGATATGTTTACAATGATCAAAATGCAAATACCTCTCCAAAACAGGAAAAAACACTCTACATAAAATAAATATACTACTGAATTCAAGTTATAGACTAACAGTCTTTCGACATTTGTGTCAATGCTTAGCTTGTAATCTTCTGACTTGGAATTGAGTTATACCTAAGTATTTAATCACAAAATAGTATCTCTAATAGGCAATTTAAAAAAATCATCAATCACATTTATTACTAGCATCTCATAAAACAGTAAAATGTTTATGGGATTGTGGAAGGCAGCTAGGTTGTTCTGCAATGTATAAAGATTTGCATATATAAAAGAACAGCAGGCAGCAAACAAGGTTTGCTCTTATTTTCGCAAAAATATAATTTTATTTGAAATAATATTGACTTAATTTTCACTAAAATGTACAGAAAATCTTTCTGACAAAAGCATCGATCATCACTATAGTTTAACAAGTTCACATTTTAAAATAACTAAGCTCAAACGTTATACAGAAAAGAAGTCTTTCTTAAGCCTCAGGGGTTTATCAGAGCTCCTCAAACATATTTGTGTTGTTAAATTATATTACCTTATTTTTCATGCAGATAGATACATATGTGGAATTGCCCTTGTTTTACTATTGTTTTGTTTTCTGTGATGAACATATTTAAGTGATGATATTGTTCTGCAAAACAATCCTGTTTATAGTTTACATCACTGGCATTGTTTGCATGTGGGTAAGAATAAAATGTGATTTTATGGATAGAAAGTCGAATTCTTTTTATCTGTAGCCTTAAGGCCGCCAACTGTCGCTACCTTAATCCACTAATCCCCTCTGTAATCGTGTTCATGGACTCTATGAGCATTCTGAAGTCATTTTAAGAAATTCTTGTTTTTCTCCTGGTCATGGAGTAGACTCTCTATAGGCTGTGTGTAACCAAATAGCTAAAAATTACTTGAACATTTATATACAAAATGGCAAGCTATTGTCTTAGGAGTTTTTCTTATGAAAATTGAAGAAAGAAACAGGACAGTAATGACATCACATCCTGTAAGTCTGGGGGGGGTTGTTTTACATTTGGCTTTCAAGTATCATTAAAGAGCATGCCTTCTATTTACTTGTCAGATGATAGATTTAATTTTTGTAGGCTGCATAGAATTTTCCATGTTAAGATATTGATATAACAAATTGCTGAATGTTTTAGTGATTGATTCGAGCTGACCAAAATGGGCTTTCAGTTTAGAAG
Source organism: Myocastor coypus (assembly GCA_004027025.1). Lineage (NCBI taxonomy): Eukaryota > Metazoa > Chordata > Mammalia > Rodentia > Myocastoridae > Myocastor > Myocastor coypus. Next base: position 91,607 of record PVJA010003074.1, on the reverse strand, counting down.
TCTTTCTTTTTTTTCTCTAGGAGACACCTGCTGAGACAGAAGTCTGACTGCTACACAAAAGAAATATATGGTTTCTTCCACTGGTTCCATCTAGCAATTTGCAGTGCTATCAAAAATTGCATTTTTTTAATGAAAATTACCTAAGGATTTGGCAGAAAAGCGTTGGTTAAAATGGACTAACTACTCATTCTCGAGCAATATTAGCATACTGATTGGTCACTACTTCTGTCACTCTTCTGACTACAAAATTATGACAGGCCCCACAGCAGGAAGCAAATGATCATTAATACCCTATGCTCTGGGACACAATAAACTGCCACTCACTTCCATACAAATAAAATACACAAGGGTTGTCAGCATAAGGACAAAAAGCACAAGATGCTTTTGCAAAATGGCTTGATACTGCAGTAGGATGGGACCACTCAAAGGGTTTTTGTTTTTCTGTCTGTGTCATCATGTTGAGAAAATTCTTTTATAGATTTCCTTTTAAAATATCCTATCTTTCTCTACTTGAGCTCTTTAGCTTTTAACTTAAATGATAAGTCTCTGATTCTAAGCAGAAAAAACACAGTTTTTAATCTTAGAATTAGTCACTTAACAGCATGAAAAAATTTTAAAATCTCTTATAATGTAAAATAATGTACAATTTCAGTTGAAAAATAATGTGCAAGGAATCTATTTAATATATTTAAACCTCATTACCTTTACTAAGGATGAAATATACTTCATATCACATGCTTCATGAAATCATTTTTAAATTCCCTGGAAAAACTATATATGTGTCTTGTTACAATTGAAATTTTACTATCAAAAATATGGTTAAACTTATTTATTTAAATATTATTATATGACTAACTTTTCACCCTTTGCACCGATCTGAAATTAAGAAATGAAAAGAAGATAATGTTTCATGAAGAACTGTACATGATTCGTATCTTTGGTATTTAACAATAATTATTGTAATAGAGATATAATTTTTAGCCATCTAATCTAAACTTTTCCTAAAGTATACAGGACATATAATAATTGTTACAGGCTTAGATGCTTTTTATACAGTGAGTTTTCCTTGGTCTAAATGTACAAGGCATTATTTTAACCTGAAAATGCACAGAATGAATAAATCTAGAATCTTCAATTCTTTTTATTCAATTTAATTTAAATGATTTTCATAAACTTTATTCTGTCTGTGAATTTCCACTGAAACAAGTATGTTCAAAGGCTTGAAAGTAGGTATCCATACATGTTGTACTTATAAACCAGCTTGAAATGAATGGGTACAAGTTGTTCTATTGCTTAAACACTAAGCTAAGTGGAATGAAGTGTACTATTCCATTGGGTGAATATCAAATTATTTTAAGTGAAGGAAGCAGGATTTCATGTGCTGCATACTTCATGATACTATGTGATATTAAAAGAGTAGACAACAGAAACACATAGACATACAAAAGCCACACTGGTGGCTAGTAGGAGCTGGAGGTGTGTTAAAAGACTGACTACGAAGAACACAAGAAATACGTCTCATGTGATTAAGCTTTTCTTTAACTTTTGTTGTTTAATGATGGTTACACAACTATGTACTTTGTCAAAACTCACAGAACCATATAATAAAATGGCTGAATTACTTGATATGTAAATGATATCTCAAAACCTTTCAAAGTTCTTCCAGGTTAGCAACATCGTGAGAACACCAGAATGTTTTGAATTGAGGTCATTTAGTCTGGCGAAGTAGCAGAAATGACATTCATATCCTTAGAATTGGGCAGTTATAAGCATCTTTTGTAATTGCCTGTCGTGATACAGCTCCCAATGTTGTATGTTAGAAAGACAGAGAGTAGATTAAAAATACTCACTGCGATTTTAATGCCTCCCTCCTGGAGCATTAAGCAAAAGTAAAACTGAAATATGTCAGTTAACACACTTTAGCAGGGAAACAGATTATCATCTTCAGTGGGAAAAGAAAAAATGTTAGGGAATACCATTTCTATTATTCAAACTCAACTACTTTCATTTTTCTGAAATGTTTCTCACTTTTAGGCCTTAGATGCTCCTGCCTTATCTGCACCATTAATAGCAGTAAATGGTGCTACATTCTTCTTGTTCTTAGCAGAAAGAGGCAGTTCTCATTTCTTCACTATTAAAATGGATTACATTTTTAAAATGATAAAAATGGATTACATTGTAAAATATATGATAGAATTGTTACTTTGTTTCAAAAAAAACCCCAAGAAAAGAATTTGATAAGGAAAATAGAAAACATTATATCCTCAATGAAATTGGAGAGGGGAGTGTGGATATTACTCAATTTGAACTATGGCCAACATTAAGACATAAAAGGAGAAAATAATATGAACTCCCCAATTATTAAGTGGTTTAATTTTTAAAAGATATTTAAAGATATCAGCAACTGAAAAGGGAAAAGAACAATTTGAGATATTATGTAAGGGAATAATAATCATAAAAACATACATATACCTAAATCCATAAATGAAGAGAAAATCCACAGAAGAAAATTGTTTTCAGACAAATTTAATGCACTCAGCTAAGATGAATACACAGCATATATTCATCATGTGTAATTTAAAAGTACAGTGAATGTCTAAATTTTTTATTGTATTACAGTAAAAGGCACATGATCACTAATTCCATTTATTTATTTATTTATTTATTTATTGTGGTACTGGGGATTGAACTCAGGACCCTGAGCTTGCCAGGCAAGCACTTATTCCACTGAGCTGTCTCTCCAGCCCACTAATTCCATTTAGAATGCTCCTTCCTCCTTGCGCACACATTTACCTGATCCTTCCTGATAGTCGTGAAGTAGACTGGAGCTCCCATCCCTGGGTGGCTTCAGCTGTGGTGTCATGGCTGCTTTGATGTCCTGAATTATTTCAGAGCATTTACATTTCATGGGCATTTTGACTTGGGTGAAGATTCACAAGTCTCAAGTATCTGATCCTGTGAGATGGATGAAGACAAACTGTAATATTTTTAGGAACCTGCTTTTCTAGACGGCACTCAGTAGCAGAACTTGCTATAGTTTTGTTCACAACATATAATGACACAAAAAGGGCTGGGTAGATGACTCCATGGCACAAGTGCCTGACTGGTAAGTGCAAGTCCATGAGTTCAAACTCTAGTCCTAACAAAAAGAAAAAAGATAAATAAATAAATAAATAAATAAATAAATAAATAAATAAATAAATAAAAAAAAATTAAAGACACAAAAGATGACTTTCAGAGCTACTTTAGGAAAAGGCAAGAATGGTGGAGTAGAAGTGTTTAACAGAAGGGTAAGTACTTTATGTTAATGGTAGTATTTCTTTGACTGTAGTAAATTTATAAAGTGTAAATATTTACCAAATATTTTGACCATGCTTTATAGATGAAAAAATCCTTACTATACAACAAGTAAATCAAATTCTGCAGTTATCAATGAGTGTATGTATGATTTGGTGTAATTCAACTCATGAACTCAATAGTATGTAGTGAAAAATGTATAGTGCTAAATATCTGAATCAGAAAAAAACAAATCTCAACTGGGGAGATAACTCAATGGTCTAAGTGCCTTTCTGACAATGCAAGGACCGAGGTCTAATCTCCAGTACTACATGCCATGGCAGCTCTGGAACCCTGGGCAAGCTGTGCCAGCCCCAAAATCAGGCATGTCAGTGTATACCTATAATACAGTGGTGGAGGCAGGAGTGTTGACACAGGTTGATCACTATGAGTCTGAGCTGCATAGTGAGACCCAGTATCAATCAATCAGCCAATCAATCAATCAATCAATCAATATTTTAAAAAATTAGAAAAGACAAGAGCCAGGGAGATAGCTAAGTGGATTAAGAGCCTACTTAGGCAAGCTTAAGGGACAGGGTTCGATGCCCAGTACTACGTGCCATGCTGCCCCGCCCCTGGGTGTGATGAGCTGGCAATCAGATCCAGGTGCGGTGGTGCGTGGGCCTGAAATCCCAGTCCTGGGTAAGCTCAATATGGGAGAATCATTATGTGTTTCAGCTGCATAGTGAGACCCTACTCAAAAAAAAAAAAAAAAAAAAAAAAAAAAAAAAAAAAAAAAAAAAAAAAAAAAAAAAAAAAAAAAAAAAAAAAAAAAAAAAAAAAAAAAAAAAAAAAAAAAAAAAAAAAAAAAAAAAAAAGACAAATCTCAAATTAATAATATATCATCTCGTGCTTGCTTTGGCAGCACATATAATAATCTTATATCATCTTAACAGACTAGAAAAACAGAAGGAAATCAAACTAAATATAAAAAGTAGACTATTTTAGGAATAGCAGTACAGACAGAGGCATCAAGATGGTAGAGTGGTACGAAGCAGAGCAAGAGCCTTTCTGAGTGTTGCTATTCAGATGCAAGAATGTAGCAATGTGAAGAAGGCAGGCAGGAAGGAAGTGGTTCCCCCGGGGCCCAGGAAGGATCTGAAACACAAATTGGATGCCACAGAGAGAGTGAAGGGAGAAAATTCAACAAAGAAGGACGTAACTGATAGAACCTTGATGCTCATCCTGAGATGGGACTCTGCGTAATAGGAATAACTCAAACCTATAGATACACAGTGACTGCCAGTGACCCCAGAAGCCTCCACAGAGAGATGCAGCAGTGAAGAATGCTATTAGCTATCGGTGAGTGCTGAGGGCTCAGTCATCTTCTGCAAGAGAGTAGTTGGCCAGGAACCATCATGGAAAGGAGCCTGCTGCACTCAGTCTCGTGGGAGAGCTACAGGCCAAATGGAGCCCGGTCTCAGCCAGAAGGCTCAGGCTCACTGTGATTATGCACTTCCCTACTAAGATGCCAGTGCTCGCTTGCTGGGAAAAATCCACATCGGTTAGGAGTCTGTCTCCATACGTTGTCTTGTCTGCCAGTGAGAGCAATAAACCTGGAAGTGAACCCTCTCTCTCTCTCTCTCTCTCTCTCTCTCTCTCTCTCTCTCTCTCTCTCTCTCTCACTCTCTCTCTTTCTCTCTGTTTTTTTGTTTGTTTGTTTGTTTGTTGTTGTTGTGGTGGCAGTGGTACTCTTCTAGGTTTATTTTGTTGATGCTTTTCTCCAGTATTGATCTTTGTGGTTATTGTTCTGTTCTGTTCTTATTTTTAGCAATTATAAAAAGAAAGATTTCTTAGAAATAGTGAAATCAGCTCGTAGCTTGGGCCAAGAGGAATAACTGAAGACTGACTGGAGTCAGTAAAAAAGAACAAGATAGCTCAAAATATATTTAAAAAATTCACAAACACAATGAAGGGGAAACACCTGGTAGGAAATAAGAATTTAACAGATAGGAAAGTGAAGCATATAGAACCCCAATTAGCCACAATAATAAAAAAGAACCTACATCAAGACGTCAAAAGCAAGATTCCAGAAATACAGTGAAAGAATAGAATCTTAAAAGCTATTATGGAAAAGACATAAATCACGTATAAAGGAAAACCCATCAGAATCACAGGTATTTCTCAGAACCAACTCTCAGGCCAATGAGAGCTTGGAGTAGAGTGAAGTATTTCAAATTCTAAAGGAAAACAACTTGTATCCCACATTGATGCACCTTAAAAAACTATCCTTGAAAACTGAAGAAGAAATAACGCACATCTGTGAGAAAGAACATCTGATGAAATCTATAACCTTAAAATCAGCACTCCTCTGGAAGAACACTATGGAAATAGATTATCAGAACTATAATTCCACGAACCCCGACAGAAATAATCCAACAAGTGAGGCAGACAACTAAAAACGGGGAGGTACAAAAGAGAAAAGTCAACAAAAGGAAAATAACATGACAAAGATAAGTCAATAAGTATCAGTTATAGCCATCAATATTTATGATCTCAATTTGCTAATCAAAAGATACAGACCAGCAGAATGGATCAAGAAGCAAGATTCAATAATATGCTGTACGCTAGAAACATATTTAATTAAAAAACTGAAAGTCAAATAATTGGAAATAATACTTCATTGGACAAGAAGCCATAGAAAAGCAGAAGTAGTCATAAATTGAATTTCAAATTAATATTAAGAAAGATAAGTAAGGTAACCACATCCTTGTAAAGGAAATGTTTTAAGAAGAAAAAATTACAGTCACAAATATATATGTAATAAATAGCAGTGCACCCAACTACATAAAGCAATTGTTAATAGACATGAACAATCAAATAAACACTACTGCTTTTGCTTTGGGAGATATCAATACCCAACTGCCACAAAAAAATAGATAACCTGCATAACTAAATTCAACAATTAAATATTAGAACTGAACTAAATTCTCGAGCAAATGCATTTAGTAGATATCTACAGAGTTTGACACCCCACAACAACAGAATGTACATTTTCTCAGCAGCATAAGGGGTGTTCTATGTCACTCAACATGATTAAGTAAATGGAAAGAGACTGAAATTATTGTGTTCATATCACCAGAACATTGAAAAAAGCAAGTGAAAATCAACTGCAACAGAAACCACAGGAACTTCACCAACACTTGGGAGTTAAATAGCAACGTCCTGAACAACCAATGTATCATAGATGACGTTAAAGAAGAAATTAGACAATTCCTACAATTAACTGACGATGATAAAGAGTAGCAGTGCTTCCAGAGCCATCGCTGTAAGGAAACATGCTGGTACCAAAAGTGGAAAAAGACTCAACTAAGAAAGAGAACAACAAGCCAGTTTTTCTAACGAACACTGATGCAAAGATCATCAGTAACATACTGGCAAACAAAATGGAGAAAATCACCAAAACTGTGCAGCATAACCCAGTGAGATTCATTCCAGGATGCAGGGATGGTTGGAAACAATGAAAACAATAAATGTTACTACACCATATTAATAGAGTCAAGGAAAAAAGTCATATGATTACCTCAATAGAGTCGGGGAAAGCTTTTGAATTTTTCAAGCATTTACCAATACTAGAAAATTAGTATTGGTGGCATTTATCACAATCTGTTGAAAGTAATTTATGACAGTTCAACAGCCAATATCATACTAAATGGACAAAAATTGAAAGGTTTCTTATAAAATTAAGAACAAGGCAAAGATATCTATTACCTCCACACTTATTCAACATCGTCATGGAAACTCCAACCAAAAATAATTAGACAAAAGAAAAATAAAAAGGAATAAAATTAGGAAAGGAAGAGTTCTGTGGGGTGGATCCAAAGGAGCTGAGCCCACAGCCAGGCTGTACTGGTTGGGTTTGAGTTCTGAAGAAGTGGACCCAGTGAGCTGAGGTGTTCTGTTAGGCACTGCAAAGATTGGACTGAAGCCCAGACCTACGGGGAGGATCTTTGCTGTATGGAGGTGGTCATAGGTAACTTGGGTGAACAAATCAACTTGGAAGACTCCAGGTACATATGAGTAGGTATCCATACAGAACTCATAGGATCTAATTTAAATACAAATTCCCAATTTATGAGCTGCTTTATTATATAGCTAAAATGTGTATATCTGTACGATATAAAGTATAAAACCATTAGTTAGGAAAGCTTGTGAATTTCTACACTGACTCGCTGTGATTAGTATTGCTAATTATACTACAATAAATAAAATGCCATATCACCATATCTGCCTTAACTATATGTTCTCTCTTGGGTAATAATATCAGGAAGCACTTGGGTAATACCCGCACCAAACCCTTACGTGGAACTATGGACGACAGTGCCAAACAGAAACCAATATCTCAATCTTGGTCAATAAAGAAGTAAAAATCTTGGGGCACATACAAAACAAGAATCTCTGACAAAGGAGAAATTCCTGAAGAACCTCCCCTACAGAGAGGTTCTGATTGTAGTGATAAAACTGGCTACTATCAAATTTGCACAAAAAATGTATCACAAAAATCTAAATTGAGGGTTCTCCCAGAAATGGAAAATTACAAAAAGAAAGAGCAAAATATAGTCTCAGGTCCAGAAACAAACCAGAACAAATCCAGGAGAAATTAGGATACATGATATTGGAAGTCACAAACCCAAAAACTCTGAAATAATAGAAACTGAAATAAAGAAACAACTGCAGAAGATTATGGAGTAAATCAGATCGTAAATAATCTCCCAGGTTAAAAAAAAAAAAACAGAACTATAATAAAAGAATTACCAAGTGCTTCTAAAGAAGACATTGACAATAAAAAAAGAAGACAATAGAAAAATCACAGAAACCTTGCATGAACAGTGCAGGAGAGAAATAGAACACAGGAAACAGATTCGAAGCACTAAGCAGGAAGTTAAAAGCTCCACAAAAAGTTGGCAAAACCATTTAAATAAAAGTGAAGTTAGACATTCACACCTTGAGGACACTAGTACAGCAAGTGAAAAGGTAAAGAAAAATATCTTTAAAACAGCAAGGATCCAGTAAACAGTAATTCAACAATTGCAAGGTCACGCAAAGATGAACAACATAAGACTAATAGGCATCAATGAAAGAGAAGAACATGATGGAAATGACATAAAAAGGATTTGTGAAGGAGGAATAGCAGAAAACCTCCTAAATGTGGGGAAACAATCTGACATTTAAGTAACGAAGACATACAGAACTCAAAATAATTTCAACCCAATTAAATCCACAACCAAACGTATAACAATCAAGATCACAGAAATTTTGCAAAAGAACATCGGAATAAAAGTCTCTAGAAGCCTGGCCTGGTGGTTCACGCCTGTAATCCCAGCACCTGGGAGGCTAAGACAAGAGGATTGGTGTGAGTTCGAGACCAGCCTGGGCTACAAAAGTGAGCTAAAGGCCAGCCTGAACTGCATAGCGAGACCCTGTCTCAAAAAGACAAAAAAAAAAAAAGAGCAAATAAAAAGATCAGATTTACAGAAATAACAGCAAGTTTCTCAGCAAAAACCATTGAGTCCAGAAGTGCATAGAGCAAATTATTCCAAGTTGTACCAGAAAATAAATCCCAACACAGACTGATGTACCCTGCAAAATCATCTTTCTTTTCGTTTTTTTTTTCTTTACTATTTTTATAAAAACATTTTAAAACACACATTGCATCTAAATTTTCCATTATTACCACATCCTGATCCCTGGCTAAGGCAGTGTCTGCCAGATTTTTCTGCTACTAAGTTACCATTTTCAGTTTCTCACAAGTATTTTGTGAAGAGGACACTTTGAAAATATAAATATTTTCTTTTTTACATTTTTGTTACTTTTCATAGGAAATAACAATGAGACAGTTTCACAACACATTAGGACAGCCACAATAATTAATACAATGTATATTGTTGTCTTCACAGTAGTTGTTCAAAATATAAGATGCAGACATGACAACTTTTCTAAACACTGATGGTACAAATATTCCTTCTCGTTGGATTAGCAGAAAGTAGTTGTATACACAGTCCAATATTCCATAATAGTAGTGGGTTATCAGCAGAAATGGAAATGTCAGAAGCTGTTGACTTGAGCCTTTTACAGCTCAACATACTAATCTGGCTTTATTGTATATGCCTCGTGGTTAAACTTTTCTGCAAGGTGGTTAAGTCCAAGTTGAAGCAATACCTATATAACAAAACATGTAACTTTTGTATCTGACAAGGTCAGTCAAACCTTAAACTGGAATAGAAGAATTACTTTACTATGAGATTGCCATACCATTAATTTATGAGATGTACAGAGTATATAAAATCATATATATATATATATATATATATATATATATATATATAATGAAAACAGAAGGCATAAAAATATATACAAGAGCCATTAACCAGAAAAAAATGAAACTCTATGAACTTAGCAGTGTAAAATCTTTCAGCATGGGTTAGGCTCCTTAGAATCTGGATCCCCAATACTTGGATAATGACAGGTGAGTGAAAAGGTGAGAAAGAAATCCTGAAGAAAGAGCTGATAGAAAAATTAGAAACCACAGGAAATCTGAACCAAGCATAGAGGAAAAAGAAGGGGAGAGTGGACCCTTTTCTGCAAAAGCACCCTAAACCCTTTGAGAGTTGACAGCTGTTACGGTTTTGTTATGGTTTGTGCATAGGTGCCCTCCCAAAGCCTAGTGCAACCGTGCGACAGCTTCTGGAATTTGTAATTGATTATTATAGAATTGGGTGCTGCACCTGCCCTGGAGCAGGTGATTTGTATTTCAGTGTAAGGTAGGAAGAGAAGTTAGCTGCTTGGGTAGCTAGCCCTCCCAGTTCTCTTGCTCTTGCCTGCCTCCATGCAAGGTTTCCCTCTCCCTTGTGCCACTCTGCCTTGGAGCCAGCTCAATATGGACTGACACCTCCAGTAACTGTGAGCTAAATAAACCTTTCCTTCTCTCATTTTGAGTATTGAGTATTTGTCCCAGCAATGAGAGAAGAGTAAGTAAGACAGGTTTGTATCTAGTTTTTCCCCCAAAGTCTCATGCAATCATGGGGAAGGGACTTTTAGAATTTGAGGTTAACTTGTGACCCATGGGAATTATGGATCTTAATATTGCTGGGATTATGGGTGTGAGTGCTACACCCAGCCTGGGTTGGATAACCTCAATGTGACATAAGAGAGACAGAGAGACAGACTTCATCTCTCTGTTGCCATTGTTGCTGCTACGCCTCCCTTGGCTCCTCTTGCTCTTTGCTGCTACCATGAAAGGTTACTCTCTGCCATGTTTCACTTTGCCTTGGAGCCAGCTGAGTGTGGACTGAAACTTCCAGCAACTGTGAGCTAAATAATCTTTTCTTCCCTAATTTTGAGTGTTCAGTATTTGTCCCAGCAACAAGAGAAGAGTCACTGAGACAATAGCCTTGGAGGAAGAATGGACCAGTCTCATAGCACCAGCCCTGAGAAAAAAACCCATGAATACTATAGACAGCATATGCACTGTGGAATTTTATTCTGAATGTTTTACTCTGAAAGTGATTCATTAGAAGCCATTAGGGAAGTGTTTAATTGTTTAAAGCAAAACTATTCAAGGAATCAGAGCCAAAGCAACTGACTTCAGCATTCCTGGGGACAATCTACCACAGGAACAGAAGTGAAATGGCCACAGGAAGTGCTCATGGAATGAGGAACTGTGGTCAGAGATGTCTTGAGCTGTTTAAGCAGTGGTGAACTCAGGCTGTCATGACAGGAGGCCTAGCTGATCCTGTGTGAGTTTTGCAGGCAGTTGAGTCTAAAAGCACTTCTCGCCTCCCCTTCCTGCCTGAGTACATCTATCACACAACTCGATTATCTGTTTTCCTCACCTGTCAGTATGATGATGGATACACACCAGCTTGGATGATTGGAGTAGCTTGGGGTCTACAAGGGAGATGACACAGAAGCCCAGGCCATAGAGCTTGGCATAGATAGCAGTGACTTGGGGTGCACAGAGAAACAAGGATGTTGGGAACTGCTAGAGTAAACCTAGAGCAGACACCGCACCACTGATTGGCCTTGTCCAGGAGGAAAGTAGAGCAGGAGTCACAATTTATATATAAAAATATAAGGTAGAGACAAAGTAGGATTTAGGCATGAATAGTTCGCTATTTCCCTACTATGTTTTCTGGATTCCAGTAGTGCAGGCCTCAAAAGAAATCACTTGTCCAAACAATACCTTGGGCTCATTTCTTTTTTTCTGCATTGTTATTGTTGGTGTATATAGAATATCTCAGTCCATGAACTTAATTTTTTTTTTATGATTTTGGAGAAAATGACTGTTTATATTTGTGTGGAGAAAGTGGCCATGGTCACGTTTGTCACCTGGTGGGGAGCTTGCAAACATAAGCAAAATGTTACCACGCACTTTTGTTTCTGAATTGAATTATTTATGAATAGAAGCATTCCTGAACCAAAGTATTACTGTAATATTCATTCATAACTGGTGCACCTGAAATTTGTTGTATTTAATTTTTATGCTATTTTAATGTTTTCCTTAAGGACCGGTAATACAGCAGAAGACATATAGTTTGCTAAATCAATATTTTTCCTTGGATTATTGTAATCAATGACAAGATCAAGTTTTATGTTTCCAGATTTTTGTTTGGTCAGTGTACATGTATGATTTTTACAAGTCAGTAATGTCAAAACAGTTCTTTTTCAGTCTATTTCACAAAGTTTCCGTGAGAATGCTTTTCAGAGTTTATGATCATGGATCTGCTTTGTCCTTGATTTTACTGGCAAAGTTTTTCTATTTGGCTGTACAATGTGGCAAAAACACATTCCTTTTTGTAAAAGATTCTTGTACTAGTGGTGTACTTGAATAATGACCATCTGCATATATTGTACATTGCTCAAGCAATAAGCCAGCCATGAATTTCAAAACAACACCACGAGAATGCTCACGCTCCGAATGGTTTTTGCCTTTGCTGGCGCAGGCACGTAAATTGCAAGTGCGACAATTAGGCAATCATAATTTATGTAATTTTAGCCTGCATTTGTGTCTCTTTTTATTTATTGGCAAAATAAAGATATCTTTACTGTAAAATTATACTTTCTTTTGTCATTACATTTTTTCCAGGATTTATCACATTCTAGAATATACTAATAATTTCTTCTGTGATGCTTCTAAATTTACTCAAGAGCCCCTCAGTTTTGCATGTGGTACTTCCAGGGAAATATAAACACTTCAGAATCTAAGCAAATAGTGTTGCATGGTATTCTTTATATGTATGTTGCCACATATACTATTTTTCAATCAACAAAATCTAATACCTTGTGCTATTCCCATAATTAACATAGCTACAAAAATTCCATCTCACTAATTTTAACCAGTTCTCATCATTGTTGATATTTTCCTCATTTTCATTAAAGCCTCATTCTATAGCATGCTATTTATTTCTTCAGCTATAATTTTGAGCACATTATAAAATATGATTAATTTATAGAATGCAAAAGGCCATGGTAATTAATATTTCTTACAAGAGTTCTGTGTTTTGCAGTTCTGTCTGCTAATGTTCTATTACATTTCTTTTAGTTACCATCTTGCATTCTTCTTCTTGATCTACATTCCTATCCAAATACACACTATTTTCTTTGAATACATCGGCCACAAAATTCCATTCATCCACCTCTAACACATCTTCACCTGAAGAGTCAGATAGATCGTGACCTTTTCCTCTACTGAGATGTAATTACTGATTCATCTGATGAAACAACCATTTAATATGTTTGATACTATATTGATACAAACTTAAAATGCTTTTAACCTTTAAAAACAAATAGTAACATCCATATATGTATACAAAATTATATATTACTTCAAAATGAAAGTCCCATATGAAAATAAGAACCTAACTACCAAGGAATAGCAAATAAATGACAAAAATATTGCTATTGATCTTAATAATAATCTAGCTGTGAAATAGCAATGACTTTTATTTTAGAGTCCTGTATTAGCAAAAGAACACACCCATACTAACTATATAACATCAAATAGTTGAATTTAAATCAGAATTGCCTGGCAGAAAAACATATGAATTAAATCAGAACCACCTAGAATTGAGAAATGACTTACACCCCCATCATGAATATGTTAATACAAAGAGGACTATCAGGGGCAAGTACCCTTAACACATATGGTGCATAGATTATCTAAACATATGCTAAGTACCAGTGCGGCGAAGAGTTCTAACACTCTCACATCATCCCTCAATCTCTACTTACATGCCCCCCCCCGGCCCCATAACTCCTCCCCTGTGCCCAATAGTCTCAAATCTCAACACTAACCTTCTACTCTGCTACAAAAATAATTCTAAATGTCTTTCTTAAACTATTATCTCTCTTCCCTACTCTTTTTAATGAATTATCCCTTCTATTTGTCTTCATTTTATGCCCACCAACCTCCATATCCCATTGTATACGACGATAGCAATATATTTAGTCTTTGTGGCACATCAGTGAAGGTGTGAGATTGTTAAAATAAATTTTAGTGTTTGTGACGTATGGTTGGTTCTTGCTGTCATTGGAATAATTTTAAGGATTCTCACTTTGCACACACTCAACAAATTCAATCCTATTGACATGAGTAGTTGAAGAGTTAGATCAGTACCAAAAAAAAAAATTTATATCACTGTATAGGAGACACTAAAGAGATTACCATGCTAGCAACAATGTCCATGCTAATAAACCCTCAATGCTCAGCACATACACACAGAGACAGAGACAGAGAAATGCGAAAACAAAACAAAAAACACCTCCCAAAGCTGCCAACTACACCAAATGTAATCCAAGGTGTATCAATAAGAAAATAATAACAACCAACTGAATTATGTGAAGTGATTTTTAAAAAGACATGGTGATACACGCAGAGACACAAGGGATAACTAAGAACATTGGTGAACTCAAAGATGATGTGACTAAATAGATAATTTACATAAAGTGACCAGGATATACAAGGAAGAGACAAGGGACTAGGGAAATAACTCAGTAATACAGTGGCTGCCTGGCACGCACAAGGTCCTGAGTTTGATTCCTGGCACCAAAAATTAAGAAAAAAAAAAGTTAAAGAAGATACAAATAGCTAAATCAACTAAAATTATACAGTGTTAATAACCATTTTAACAAAGAACTATCATCCATGAAAAAATGCCAAACAGAAATCCAACAAATAGAGAGTGGGATGTCAGACTTCTGAACTGGAACTTTCTTGTGGTAACGAGGGAAGAGTAGTGACCACCTGGCACGGAGGCAGCAACAGATTTAAAAGTGGGTGATGCTGAGAAAGGCAAAAAAAATTTTGTACCGACGTGTGTGCAGCGCCACACTGTTGAGAAGGGAGGCAAGCACAAGACCCGGCCGACTCTCCATGGTTCCTTTGGACAGAAGACAGGTCGGGCTGCTGGATTCTCTTACACAGGTGCCAGCAAGAACAAAAGCATCACCTGGGCAGAGCACACATTGACAGAGCATTTGGAGAATCCCAGGAAGTGAATACCTGGAACAAAGATGATCCTTGCTGGCATCAAGAAGGGAGCAAGGGCAGAACTAGCTTACCTCATAAAGGCTACTAATGAGTAATAGTCACTGCCTTATTTATTACAGAAGTGTCTCGCAGTTTTTCTATGTGTACCATAATTTAATAGATCTCACATGCCAGAATTCACGAGTGGCTGACAGAATATTTTGGTTGGACAGTCCTGATTGAAACATAATTGGCTTGTACTTAAACAGATTTCTTTTTTTTTTTTTCTTCAAGGTTTAATGATAGCTCCAGTTCAGTCAACCCTATCACTGGTTTCCCTTCTAAATATATAGTTGGACTTGATTATTAATGTTCAACTTTTCACAAAGATTGAAAATGTCATCTCAAAACTACTGAAGGTTGCTTTTATGTTTAGATTTATATAACTGGTTATGCAAATGTGGTTAAATACTAGGAGAATATTTCACTGTCCCAAAACCAAGCAAGATTCCCCTATTTCACTTTGTGCTTATAAGCCTGTCATAGGGAGTAGTTGAAGACAAGAAAGCTTTGTCTATATTTTTGGTCTTGACTATGCCAATTTAATTAGAATTCCCTATGTCTCAAAATTACATCCTCTTATTTATTGAAAGGCATTTTAGTGTGATGTATATATAATATCGAATAAAGAGTATTTAATGTTTCTCACATTTTATACTTGTTCTGTAAATTTTTAACCTTTTAAGAACTAGCATGATATAACTACAAGCTAGACTTTCTTTTTTAATTCTTTAGGGCAGACTGAGTTATTGCTTAGGGTAGTATTTATTTATTTATTTATTTTTATTTACTTTTATGACCAGCTCAGCCTGCCATGGGGGTGGGCCTGGCACAGCATGTGGTGTTGGGGATCAAACCGCTGTCCCTGCAGTTGTCTAAGCTTGCCTAAGCAGGTGCTTTAGACCACTGAGCCATCTCTGGCCCAGTTCAGGGTAGTACTTAAACAGCTGTTCAAAAACATAAGACTAAAACTATGTTGTATGTGTAATTGGTAGAGGTGCTTCCTGCCAGCTCAAGGATTAAAGCGTGGAAGGTATGGCATGAGCACAAATTTGTATGTGACCATGAAACTCACTTACCAACAAATCTGATGGCAAAAAAAAGAAAAAAAATTAATCCAACAGACAAATAATTTTATTGTAAATGACTCCTAGGAGACAGAAGCCACTGATGTATAAAAGATGAAGTCAGAACTAGAAGATAGGACCAAGGTAGGCAAGAGTATGCTTTGTTATTCCAAAATTAAGGCGACTTCACAGAAATAGATCAAACACCTGCTTAGTTTGCTGAAAGAAGACAAAGTTTAAACAACATGGGACTAGTGACAAAGGGCAGATGACACATATAGTATTAAAATCTCGCTTATAGAAGTTGTATAAGAACATTTTCCAAATATAGAGTATGAATTTAGCATGCAGGTATCCAAAAATTATAAAACTTCAGATGGCCACAATCAGAAAATAACTTCACAACAAATCTAATTTTAAAAGTATTTCTCATGTTGCCCTTGTCTTGATGAGACCAATTGAGACTGGGTGTGGTGGTACATGCCTGTAATTCCAGCACTTGGCAGGCTGAAAATGGGAGAATCACTTCAAGTCCAGTCTACATAGTGAGATGCTGTAGACTTTGTCCTAAAAACAGAAGAAAAACCCTTCAGAAATCCAATACATGAACAGAATCTTGAAAGTTTTAAAAAACAAAACAAACAAACAAAAAAAAAACACTAATAGTGTTAAATCTGTGAGAATTAGAGCAGAGTTTTCAACACAAATCTTAAAGGCCAAGAGAATTTAGAGTCAAATATTTCACACCTAAAAGAAAACAACTTCCAACCCAACCCACACTATTGTAATTTGCAAAATTATCAAAGCTGTTAGATAAAAAATATTCAAGAAATTCATAATTACTAAACCAGCAGTCAAAAAAATTCTTAAAGCTATCCATGAGTGAAAAAAATAAAGCCACCAAAAAGAAGTCATGAAATTGAGATGCAAACCCCCAAAACTACAAAGAATTAATTAACTAAAGTGCTGATTCTTCAAAAGAATAAACAAAATAGATGAACCTTTTTGGAAATTTCCCAAAGGAAAGAATGAACTGACTTGTATCTATGCTATTAGAAGTGTAAACGTCAAGGGGCTTGGAAGACAGCTCAGTAGAATAAATGCTTGCCTGACAAGTGCAAGGTCCTGAGTTCAATTCTCAGTTCCATACACACATAAAAAAAAAAAAAATTTAAAAAAAGAAGTGTAAAAGACAAGATCACAAAAGATATTGCTGAAAGCCATAAGATGTAAACACTTGTTTCAGAAACATAAACTGAAATAAATTGGAGAATCTAGAAGAAATGAATAGATACCTGACACATATGAGTTATGAAAACTGCACCAACAAAAAAAAACAGAAATTGTCCTCGAATTGGCAATGAAACTGAAACAGTAAATAAAAAATCTGCCAACTGAAAAAAGGCTAGAACTCAGTGAATTCACTGCCAAAGCCTACAAGATTTTCTGCCCATATTCTTCAGAATATTTCATGAAATTGAAAGGGAAGGGCTAGTCCCAAATTAATTATTGAAAGTATTACCTTGGTAATCAAAAAATTTTTAATCTTTTTATTTTTATTATTATCTTAAAGCTGAAAAATTAAAAGTAAATAGCAAGAACAATGACAAAAAAAAATAAATTAATATATAAACTTAAGGTCTGTGCATTTTCCCACAAGTGATGAAAACTTATTTTTCTTTTAAAAATTTACCTTCACCAATTCATTCAATAAATACTTTTACTATACTTGAACAAAACACTTTACTGAATACTAGAGTATAAAATTTGAAGCAATATACATACAGTACTATTTTTGTACATGTTGAAATTCTTAAAAACTATATTTTAATGAACTTAATGGTCCTCATATAGTTAATACTCAAGAATACCAATTACAGCCGGGCGTGGTGGCTCACGCCTGTAATCCCAGCACTCAGGAGGCTGAGGCAGGAGGATTGGTGCAAGTTTGAGACCAGCCTGGGGTACAAAAGTGAGCTCAAGGCCAGCCTCAACTGCATAGCGAGGCCCTGTCTCAAAAAGACAAAAAAAAAGAATAACAATTACATTTTTAAATTTTATTACCTTTAATAAGAAATAACAATTAGACAGTTTCAAAACACATTAATAGTACAGCCACAATAATTAATGCAATGCATATTGTTGTATTTATAGAAGTTGTTCAGAGGACAAAATGCAGACATAATAACTGCTAAGCACTATTTGTACAAATATTTCTTCTAATTGAACTAAGAGAAAGTAGTTATATACATAATGCAAAAATCCCTAATAGTAGTGGGTTATCAACAGAACTGGCAATGTCAGAAGCTGTTGATGAGCCTTTTACAGCTCAGCATATTAAAATAGCTTTCCTTTTCATAACTTATTATTAGATTTTTCTGCTGGATGGTTAAGGCCAAGTTAAAGAAAGTCTTGTATAACAAAACCTGTAACTTTTGTATCTAACAAGATCAGTCAAATCTCCTCAGGATTTACCTTGAAATCATGTACAGCGTTACCTTGATCCAAGCTGGACAAAAATGTAAATGTAAAAATAAAACTGTAGATAATCTCTTCAGTGAACATAGAGTCAAAAGTCCTCAAGAGAATACTGACTAAAGAATGCATCAAATTATTAAAACTATCATTCATTACAACCAAATAATTGTCATCCCTGAGATGCAAGGTTGATTCAATATATGCAAACCATAAATATAATACATCATGTGAATAGTAGCAAGGACAAATCATGTTCATATTGATAGATACAGATAAAAGCCTATGAAAAATTCAACATTATTTTGTTATAAAACTCTGAGTACAATAGCTATAAAAGAACTTTATCTCAACCTGATAAATGCAACTTATGAAATGTCTAGTGTCAATATTATATTAAAAGTAGTGAAACTGGAAGGTTTTCTTCTATAGCTATGAACAAGAACAAGATTCTACTATCACCACTACAGTTCAAGAGAGTGCTCAAATATTTCACCAAAGCAATCAGGCAAGTGAAGGAAATAGTGTGAATACATATAGAAAAAGAAGATGTCAAAATATCTTTATTTGTAGATTACATGCTGCTTATAAAGAAAACCAAAATACTCCACCAAAGACTCCTAGAACTAACAAACAATTGCAGTAAAAGCATAAAAATAAATAGGATTATACAAATAATGAACTAGTCATGAAAAAAATTAGAAAAGCAATACCACTGACAATTATTTCAAAAAATGAAATGCGTTGGAATTAAACTAAAAAGGAATTGAAAGACCTGTATTACAAAAGTACACTAGTCTGGAAAAAAAGACCAAAGAAAACATTAAAAATAAAAAAAATTCCTTGTTCCTTAAAACACCACCCGAATATTATCAAAATCCCCCTACTACCAAGATTGAAACATAGTTTTATGCAACTCCAATCAAATCAAAAATAGCACGATGTATAGAACAAAAAAAAAATTTTAAATTGGTGGACTCATAAGAGCCTTAGACTAGAAAAGCTGTTTGGAGCAACAAGAACAATGTAGAAGGCATCATACTCCCATATGCTGTTATATTATAAAGCTGTAACGTTAATAACAGCAAACTAGTGGTACAGCAACAGATATGTGGATTGATGGAAAAGAACAGAAGGTACAGAAATAAACTCCAGCACATTTAGTTACCTGAAAGTGGCCAAAAGACAGGTTTTAGCAGAAAGACAGACTTTAACAGATACTTCTAGGAAAACTTCCTACACATGATCACAAGCATAAAGCCAGACCCAAACGTTTCATTACACAGAAGTTAAAATCAAAATAGATCAACAATGTAAATATTAAAATCGAAACAATCTGCTGAAAGACAAAATTTATGAAGCTACAGACACAGGAATAAACAAAAAGCTTTCTCAACACAACTCCATTTTGCACAAGAAATGGCATCAAGAATCAATAAATTACATCAAATTAAAAGCTTATATTCACTAAAGAAAACAACCAATAGAATAAAGAGACATCACACAGAATGGGGAAAAACTTTGGTGCCAGTTATTCTTGGTCAGAGAATTAATATCTAGATTACACCACGAATCCAAAAAACAGACTACTCAATAGAGAACGGGCAAATGAAAGAAACACATACTTCTTAGAAGAAGCACAAATGGCTCATACATGGAGGAAAATATAAATTCAACATCTCTGATTACTAAAGAAATCAATTTAACACCAAGATGTCATCTTATTCCAGATAGAATGGCTAACTTTAAGAAATGAATATGGAAAGAAATAACAAAAGTCAACTAATAAAAGATGCTGGGGAATCCACTGGGGAAAAGAAGCACTTATCCATTGTTGGTGGGAATGTACACTAGCACAATCTCTAGTGAAATCAGTGTAGACAGTCTTTAAAAAACTTCAAATAGAAATTCCATTCAGTCCAGCTATTCCCTCTTTACGTATCTTCCAAAAAGTGTTAAAGACATCAATTTATAGTGACACATCATACTCATTTTTACAGCAACAGCAGTGATAATGTTTACCAATAGCTGAATGGGTAAAGATAATGAAGTATTAGGTACTTTGGAGTACTACTCTGCCATAAGGGATAAATTTCAATCATTTGTAAGAAAATGGATGCACCTTGAGACCACAAGATGAAGGGAAATTAATCAAGCACTAATGCTAAAATATCTCATGGTTTCTCTTAATTAAGCAATTGGAAGAATAAAATACAGATAATATGAAACAAAGAGATCTTTTGCCAATTCAAAAGGAAGAAGAGATGGAGGGCAGATGGAAGGAGAGGAAAGGGACATGAAATGAATACGTGCTATGTACAGGTGCTAACTCCTCACAGCAAACAATTTTTATGTACTTCAAACAGTAATAAAAATAAATCTAAGAATCATAATAATGTTAGGCATGTTGGTGCAGGCCTGTACACCCAGCACTCTGGAGGCTGGAACAGGAAGATCACTATGAGTTTAAGGCCAGCATGGACTACAGAATGAGTTCAAAACCAGACTGAACTGCATAGTGAAACCCTGTCTCCAAAAGGCAAAAAAAAAAGTTACTAAAACAATATTTGGACCATTATGAATTCTGGTAGGAATATAAATTGACAAAGTCACTTTTAAAATGCTTGGACATTTATATTAGTTTGAGTATTGATTTCAACATTAGCAATTTCATAGTTGTGCATATCAACTTACAAATCATATTTATGTCTACAAAATGCAAAAGACTCATCGTAGAAGCATGAAAAGACTCATAAGCTAAAAACTACACTTATAGATAATGGAATTGTAAATATATCGAATGTATTCAAATAATGAAACGCTTTTCTGTAACTGGGGTAAACAAACTAATGACGCATGCAATAATATGAAGAAATTTACTATTTATCTATTTTCCCCTAGGTGTATTATATGAATACATATATTTTGGGGAAAGTGGACAAATGCATGCCATAATGCAATGTAAATTTACTAAAAATAAATATTTTACTATTTATATAGTCTACTATAGAATAGACTATTCTGTTGAGAATCATCTAGGACAGTGGTTCTCAACCTTTCTAATGCTGTGACCCCACAATACAGTTCCTCATGTTGTGGTGACCCCAAGCCAAAAAATAATTTTGGTGGCTACTTCAAAACTGTCATTTTGCTACAGTTATGATTTGGAATGGCTTTAGGCAACCCCTGTGTTTTGGCCGTTCGACCCCCGCTGGGGTCACGACCCACAGGTTGAGAACCGCTCATCTAGGAAATAAGTAATTCACGGAATGCAAGTTATGGGTGATGCTGGCTTCAGTCTGGTAGGTCTGCTTCTACACATGTTTTGAAAATTAAGTGAAGGGCTTTGTGGCTCAGCTAGGTGGACCTTGAAACCAAGACAGGATTCGAAGATAATTTCCAGTATTTGAATTTTTTGAAAGTTAATTAAGAATGAGATCTAAATTATAAAAGGAGAGGGAGGTTTCATCCATGAAGAGAGTCCCTCAGTAACAATAAGTGAGAAGATTTGTTTATTGATGACAGAGATCTGTGAAATATTTTCTTTATGATACTTTGATTTTTCCAGAGAAACTGTAAGCAATTTCACCAGCAGAAAATGAGACTAGGCAGCAGATGAAGATGGAGTGTGAAAAGGGTGAGAGAAATAGCAGTCATCAGCTAGAACAGTGGTAGAGGGATGAGATTAGAAGTGGGATTGCTTAGCCGTGCTAAGGTCCCTTTCTGTCACTCACATACAAGCAAAACTAATCCGCACAGTAGCATATTTTTCTCCAGCAATTCAGCTGTAGACACCCACAGTGTTGAAAGTGTAGAAGATCTATGCTATCTACAGACTTTCACATGGAAGTGAAATTAGTCAAAGCAAGACAGATGAGAGCATCTAATAGAAGTAGTTATTGTACTTAAATTACAAAATAACAAAAGGAGGGCAATGAAAATGTACAGGGATGAATGGATTGTAAATCCAAGTGGGACTGTAAAATTTGGAAATTTGGGTTTTAATTATATGCTACACTTATGCACTGTATACAAAAATCATCATCATTACTTTTAACAAAATAAAAAAGACCACTACATACTGGTTAGGGGAAAAATTTAACACTCATAAATATGTATTCACCCAACATGGAAGCACCAAGGTATATAAGACAAACCTTAATGGACATGAAAAATCGCATATCTAATACCACAATCTTAACAGGAGAGCTTTACACCACTTTATCTCAAAAAGATACGTCAAGCAGACAAAAGATTAGCAAAGAAGTAGCAGAACTGAACCAGAACCTGGAACAGCTAGACTTAGTGGACATACACAGAGTGATCCACCCAATCACTTCAGAATACACATTTTTTTCAGCTGCACATGGGACATTTTCTAAAACAGACCACATATTAGTCCACAGTTAATGCTTGAGTATGTGCAAGAAAACAGAAATTATCCCATGCATACTATCTGACCACAGTGCAATGAAATTGGAAATAAATGTCAAAAGAAACCACAAGAACCCCAGAAATACATGGAAATTAAACAGCACCCTTCTCAGAAACTAGTGGGTTACAGATGAAATTAAACAAGAAATTAAACAATATCTACAATTTAATGAAAATTCAAACACAGCTTACCAGAATTTGTGGGATGCAATGAAAGCAGTTCTCAGAGGGAAATTTATAGCTCTGAACTCACACATTAATAAGACAGAATGGAAACAAATAAATACTCTAATGCAACACCTAAACCAACTAGAAACAGAAAAGCAAACAAAATCATTATTACTTTCCTTGTTTTATTTTAGATTGAGTAAAAAATAAGAAAAGGCAATAAAAATAATAGGAAATATACATTATTATTGCTCTTAGCCTCTATTCCATTTGCCTTCTAAACTAAGTCTCTATTTTCTGAAGGCATCTTTCTCGATTTTTTTAATGAGTCTGTTGATAGTAAACTGTGAAGTTTGTATTTTCCTGAGAAAATGAGGTTTTGTTATTCTTGAGAGATATTTTTGCTGGAAAAGGTTACCAGCTATTTTTTCTCATTTCTTTGAAAACACTGGTCCTCCGTCTTCTGGCTTCCAGAGTTACTAGTGATGAATCATTCATTATAATTAAGATATATTTGGTCATTATTTCTCTTTTCTCTTGCATTTTTAAGGCTTCTCTCTTTGAGTCTGTTCAATAAATTTACTAGCATAGATCTAAGTATAGGCTCACTTTTATCGAGCTTACTTTGGGTTGATTGGCCAATCTGAGCTCAGAGATAGTTTTTGCGCAAGATGCATTATAAGGATAAAGTTTTCTTTAACCATAATCTACTGCTGTTTCAAAGGGGATTTCAGGGCCAGAGAGATGGATCAACATCATCACCCCCTGCCTGGCAAATGCAAGGTCATGAGTTCAATCCCGATACCAAACCCCACCCTGAAAACCAAAAAAAAGGAAAAAAAGAAAGAAAGAAAGAAAGAAAGAAAGAAAGAAAGAAAGAAAGAAAGAAAGAAAGAAAGAAAGAAAGAAAGAAAGAAAATTGCAAAGTGGAGAGGGACTTCATACATAAGTGGAGTTAGCCTAGTTCCATCCATGAAACTCACAAGCAACCTAACAACTGTCATCCTTTAATGCTTTCCAAACATATACAGCCTGTTTGTGTATATGCATAGGTGAGCTACTATGAAAATTTTCAGAACTGTTGTGAAACAGAAAATAAAAGATTCATTTATACTATACTCATGTTTCTGAGTCTTTATCTTAGCTCATTCTTTGGGGATTCAAAGATAAGTTCCGGTATTTGATGTATTTGTATTTTGGAGTTAAGAAAGAATGAAATCTAAGCTATAAGAGGAGAGGATGGTTTCACCCATTAAGAGATCCCTTAGTAGTACTGAGAAAATTACTCGTTGATGACAGAGATCAGTCAAATATTTAATCCCTAATTTGATTTAGGGATTTACACTTTAATCCTTTCCCTTGAAATATTTTTCCTAAGTTTATCAAACCCAGAAATGATGATTCTAATAAGAATAATAAGTTTCAACTAAAATGCTTACTTTGGGCTGGGGAGATAGCTCGGCGGTCTAAGTACCTTCCTGCTAAGCACCAGGACCCACGTTCCAGGCATGGGGGTGCATGCCTCTATTCCATTGCTGGGGAGGCTGAGATGGGAGGATTACTAGCAGTCAGAGCTGTGTAGTGAGACCTTGCACCAAACAAACAAACAAACAAATAAGTAAATAAATAAATAAATAAGTTTAAATCTTAAAATGTTTACTCTCTTACCATTTAAGTGCTTATTTACCGTCTCAGCTTTTCTCTCATAGGAACAAAAATATTTGTCACTAGTTAACAAAACTCTGATCTTGGGCAAATTCATGATCAGTATTCAGTGTTGGGGAGTGGATAGGAAAAGCAAATATAACACTTGTTGATGTCTGAGAAATTTTCCTGCAACTTTCATACACAGACACATGTTAGGTGATTTCCTACTTTTTCAGGATGAGTTCAAAATAGCTGTGTTTCCTGGCCCCCACTGCAAAAGAATCACTAAGAATGAACATGTTAGTGGATTTCTGTGTCCCAGAGAATATATGGTGCCCTAGATCATGTTCACCTGAGAGAATTCCCTTTTCAAACCCTCCTCTAATCTCCACTCCTTTTCTATGTCTTCTCCCTTTTGTGTAAATACCATAATATTATATTCAAGGACTAATGAACCTCTACACCAAGTAAGTTCAAATACCTACCTACTACTTTAATGTATAGCCACTCCATTAATATTCACTAAAAAACCTAAAAATTAATATTATAAATAAAATCTAATTTTAAAGTATCTGAGATATTTATCTTATATTAAATTTTAGAGGTCTTACCCAAAAGTCTATATGCATGGGTGATAACTTAGACTACAAAATTAAGACCATATATAATCCACTTGTGTATTATATTTTAATGAATGGGTATGTAGCTATTTTATTTCTGTATGCAGACATTACCACACAATTCAACTTATCCAGAAAAGATTTAAAAAATCAGTAAAGAGGTCATCTCAACTGCTATTGAAGAAAACAGTGGATTGCAAAAGAAAACTATTCCAAAGTCCAGCTTTGGAATTAGAACTTCATTCAAGTTCATGCTTACATACGTGTTACTTGGAAAAGATATATAATACTCCTAATTTTCAATTTTCCTCATGAATTTTGCTACAGAAATTACCCCCAAAGTGCTCTAGAAATCGTTGTCAAAATCAGTAGACAAATACATACATAAAAAAAAAAAATACGTACATAGTAGTTAGGGTGCAGCAGTACTTATTTTTATTTTTAAACTTCTTATAAATCAGGACCTACGAAAAATTCTAATCAGGCTAAAGTACTTGGTAGTAACAAACAGATGACACCTTTGTGCTGCAAAAAGTAAACTCTATTTCCAGTTTGGACAAATTATATTAAGGATGTTTTGGCTTGGGTTTATACAAAGATGTGACTGAGTGACTCTCATTATATACAGAAAGTTAAACTTTATAACAAAACACAACTTTGGGGGTCAATACTCTAACTTGCAATGGAGAGAGAGAGAGAGAGAGAGAGAGAGAGAGAGGCGAGAGAGAGAGAAAGAGAGAATTATTTTATTTTCTAACTGTGGCTGGATGGCATGATGCTGCATACACTAGAATAAAAGAGATGTGCTGTGGAACATATTCCAGTCATTCTTATAGACAGTGTGGAATGCTGTGTCCTGAGAAAGTAGGAAGCTTCTCATGAGAATGTTTGAAATGTCGCTCTGGTTCACTTTAGATCAGAGTGCAGGTGGCTCTACAAAGTGTTTCCTGGAGGCTTCGTGTTTACACAGTTGCTGCTTCCAGGATGGTATTGATTGGTTAGGCAACTAATAAAACAAGCACCCTGCTTTCATCTATGCACATTGTGAGGCTTCTTAAAGATAGGAAAGTGGTTTTAATTAGGATGTGTTCCCTTCATGTATTTTACTTTTTAATTCTTTTTGACTTCTTTGACCATTCCATTCCAACACACATCCTTCTTGGATTTCAGGATCTGTGTCTGATCATGACTCCAAATTCCCAGATGCTTCAGAAAGCAAACAATCTGAGGAAAGTATTCCTCCTGAGTCCTCAAGACCGAAAACAAAAAATAACAGCAATTAAAACAAAATACTTTATTTTCTCCACTTCTCTTATTTGTATGTAGGGCCATTCTATTGTATTTTGAGGCTATGTGGATCAAAGTGTCTCACAAATTAAGCGAAATTCATAATGATCCCTAACATAAATGCTCTAAGGCTGTCTACACCTTATGACTGCATGGAAACATTGCACTCTAAATTGACATACACAATTCAATTTTAAATTTTAAATATATGAATTTATAGTTTGTTTTTATAATTTCCCTTTTTATTTTAGATAGGCTTGGATCTTAATTTATATTTTTATATTTTCTCTCTCTTTTATTGCTTTTTATCTCCATGTTTAAGGCTCCTTTTACATGGTCTAGGTATATTTCTGTTATTTTTTACAAGATGAGCAGGTAAAATTAAGTATACGCCACAGTATAATTCAGATAATGTAAATAGAGCTTCTTATCTAATTCCTATGCAGAATTTGCAGAAAGGGGGGAAAATTGGTTAATTTTGTCTAGGAAATTAAACTGAAAAACTAAAGAACATAAAAAAATATCAAAATCCAAGTACATGAGCTAGCATGTAAACTGGAGGCTAAAATTTCCAAGAAGAACAAGAAATGTGAACGTGCTAATGTATGCATCAAATACTGGCAATCAGACTGGCGCGAAAATGAATTAGGATTTAGGTACTGAATCTTTGTCTCCAACAACGCAATTCCTTCACCTATAATTAAAGTCATTCAAGAATCTAAAGCAAAAGACAGACTTCAGTTCATTTGAATAGACTGGAAGCTACATTTTGAAATATGAAGTTTGAACATTGAAACATTTCTGGAGGATGCCACTGAATTAGCGTGAATGAACATACTTCTAAAGAAATCTGTGGGTGGCGGGAATCCTAGAGAGGAAGGCAACAGATAACATCCGGTGGCTCGCACCGCACGGGGCCCCTGTACCAGCAGCAATGGCTGCACTGAAACAGCGACTTCTCCAGCACCGCAGTCTCAGACTCATCACGTCAGAGACTGTGGGGTGGAGCCTGCAGCCTGCTCTAACACGCTCTCGAGGTGATTCTATCACACTCCTTAGTTTGGGAGTCACTAAGAAACTGGTGAGTGGCTTCTCTAAAGCTAGGCTGACAGCTCAAAATTCAGTGTTCATCGTTTAGCTGAGTGACATTGGTAACACCACAACTTTGTTCTTTAAAATGCAGCAAACATCTATTATTTCATAATATTGTGAGAATTAATTACCATTTAAAGAGAATCTTGGCCATGTTCTCCGTGCAGAGGGAACACTCAGTGGATATTGCTAGTGGTCCTCAAGTACTGCAAAGCAAGGGCCATGGAAATGAAGCGGCTCCTTCCAGTGCACGTGGCCGGTGTCCCTCTCAGCTCTCCTCACTAACCTGTGATGTGCTCTCCAAATCTCTGAAGCTTGTTGAAGTCATGAGCTGTTCTGTAAATGATTAAATAATAGAGGAACCATTTATATATTCAGTATTTTTATAATGTATCCGTGTGTTATCTTAATCTTCATTTGGGCATTTTAAATTATATGCTTTGAAAAGCTAATAGTAATTTTACCATTTTCATAAAATTTTTCAGAAGTAGTAACTATTAGTTTCTTTTCACAACATGCTGACAAACATAAAATCACCATTATTTCACACGATTTGTGTGTGTGCGTGTGTGCCCAAATTAGCTAAAAACCAGGAGAAAAACAATACGATTAACAACTTAACGCCTATTACAGCAAACAAAAAAAGTAGGGTTTGTAAGTTGTACCAGTAAAAAGAGAGTGAAGTGAACTGTTATTTCATAGAATTTGAGGAAAGAATAAAAGAAATACAGTTAAAATAAGTATGCATTCATGTAATACTACAGGATACATTTTAAACACAATGGAAATATATCTCTCAGTCATGCATTCACCCCAGTACTGTAGTTCCTGGATTTCTGAGAGATTTCTCCACTGAGAATTCCGTAAAGAATTTTGCTTGCAGCAGCTCCAGGGTCTCCAAAGCCTCCTGCAGTCTGTACTCTGTTCGCGGTGAAGGAGTGGCCTCAGACACTTTGAAAAGCTTTGTTGCAGGAATTGCACGCTGTCTGTTCCTTCACCCAGAATTCAGGCATCTGGACAAGCCTAGCAGTAAGGAAGCTAAGGCACAGGTGTCACTTGTCTGATGCCAAATGTAGTGGCACTTAGTTGACTGATAGATGATACACTTAGGTAGGACAATGAGAAATATTTGTTCCTCCATAGAGGTGAATACAATATGCTCAAAAGTCATCCTCTAGTAACACAAGTAGAAAAGCTTTCGCGTCACACACCTATATAGTGAAGATTAACAGAGATATCATAGCACTTCATTTTAGCCTAGTATCTGCAGTTGGAAGTGGTTCACACATTTTACACATAAATGTCTTAAAAAAAAAAAAAAGAATCAGAGGGAAAGAGGAAAAGAAAGGGAAAGCATACAAAATAACGTGTAAGGGCAAGAATTCAAAGCAGAGGCAGGTGGCGATGCCTGCCCACCAAGCCACCACTCCAGAGACTGAGGCAAGAGGACTCCAAGTTTGAGCCCAGCCAATGAAACTTAGCATGAGGTTCTGCCTAAAAGATAAAAAAGGACAAAAGGTTGGACTTGTCACTTGGCACAAAGGTTGCGGGTTCAATTCCCTGTACTTCTCTCTCTCTCTCTCTCTCTCTCTCTCTCTCTCTCTCTCTCTCTGTCTCTCACATACACACACATACACACAAGTTAAAGTAAAAATAATTTGAGAGTATGAATATTTAACAAAAAGTTTTAAGATAATCAATTTAAATTTTGAGTGCGTTTAATTTCTTTTCTTTCTTACAGCACTCTTACTCATTAAAGTTATAATTTTTTTTGTCTTTTTTGAGACAGGGTCTCGCTATGCAGTTCAGGCTGGCCTTGAGCTCACTTTTGTAGCCCAGAGTGGTCTCGAACTCACACCGATCCTCCTGCCTCAGCCTCCTGAGTGCTGGGATTACAGGCGTGCGCCACCACGCCCGGCTAAAAGTTATAATTTTAAAACTCAGTTTTACCCTACTATTATATGTGGGTGCAGAGTCTATGACCTCGCAACTAAAGAGAGCTTTTTTCTTTGCTTCCAGATTGGAATGAGTTGAATACACCCCAGCATCAACAGTGGATGCAAATTACCTTCACGAAATGTGCATTTTCAAAGGCAGTGTGTTTAACTCAGTCCAGTTACTTGCTTAATATTTTTCTTCCAAAAAAAATTGAATGAAAGGTACATTCCCAAATAGATGTTTGGAATATAGTTTTAAACTCATCATTTAGAGAGGATAAATAGAACAGTGCGTCCACTGGTGGGGAACACACCACCTGGCCTATGCTACTCAGTAAAGACCTCAGTAGCTCTTGCTCTACAAGACACCAGTGTCTACACTCAGGGCACTCTCATCCGATCCTGAGTCAGATGTCTTGAGCATCTCAGAGTGCATCTACTCTACTATAAAATTATTTAAATTATTCCTAGTTATGTCAATCCAACAGTAATGTTATAAGTGAAAGTCCACACGAAATAAAATTTGAAAATAATGCTCTGGCCTAGCAGTGCAGTCTACAATCATAAAAATGAGGTAACTAGAAAGTATTTTAAAATTCCACTGAAAGAAATTCCTGTTTAGAAAATCTGGAGCTGTGTTTGTTTGAGCTATGCATCTCAAAACTCTGCTTCAAACCTCAAGAAAACATTCTCAAGAGAAAACGGGAAATACTATATTTGAACTAAAACAGCACATTGGAATACATTATTTCCTTTGCTGTTCCTCAGATTTGGCACATTTCCACATAGACTTCACTGGCTAAAACATGCAGGAAATGAAACTGCCTCCAAATAAACCACACTGCAAAGCTTTACTCGGTGAGCAACCAGTGACCCCAGAGGACCTTCTCACCTCCCTCCACAGAGGCACTGCATTAGAAGGCAGGGATAGCCCCTCTCAGCCTGCTCGAGTCAGGGCTGTGACTACCGTAACTGCAAGAAAGTACAGAAATTATGTATTGCCATCCAACAAGAACTCAAGGTGACCAGACAAGCAAAACCTCTGGCGAGTTACCTGCAGGATGAGGCCAGACCACTTCAATTTTGATTTGAAATTCTCTAATACACACACACACACACACACAGACACACACACAAACACACACTCACACACACAAACACACACACACACACACACACCCTCAGGGCCTCTCTATTCGCTGCTCATATTTGCTCATCACCATTCTAAATGGCCTTCAGAGTAACTGAAATCTTCAGAGGCATCAAGCTAACATTTTACATGATATGTCATAACATTATAACAACAAATGCAAAGAATCTGATGCTGGCTATCAGTATCACATTAAATGTTAGTTTATTACTTCTTTATCAGAAATGTTTATATTACTATTTAGAAAATCATAAATTTTGATCTTTTTGAAGTCTAATATCCTGAGAAGTGAAAGTACAAGGATAAAATCAGATTTTCATAGCAGATGCATGGGGAAAGAACCGGGTATACTCAGGGTTTGAAGGAATCAGACCCCATATAAATTGCCACCTGCTCATGTACAAGGTTTTATTCTAAATCAGTGCTGGAGAAAACGTTATGTAGAGTAGGGGCTTCCTTGCAATCCTTACTAGACAAATACCTTTGTTAAACAAGATGTCAGGCTCCCTGCTATTCTGATACTTGATCTGTTCTTATCTCTTCATGGAAACCAAGTCAAGCAAGAATGGGGTACCAGCCCCAAACCATGTGAAATCAGTATTATTTTAAATTCTTTTAATTCTATCAGTTTTCAGGATACTGAACTTTTAATTATTCTTAATTGCATTGATGGTCAGCAAAAAGTAAATGTAGTGCCTGTGCTATTCTTAGTAACAGAGCTTGCAATTCTATAAACAATAAAGTAGAATACATGAGCAGGCTGGAAAGAAACTCATTTTAAGAAGTGTTAGATGTCAGTTCTAATCAGAAGTGACCCTCTCCTGCCTGCTTCCAGGCAGCTAACTCAATAGCCTGCCAATCTAGAGATTTTCTTGACCAGATACAGCTACAGCTCCCAGAGCTCAAAAAATCAATATCAGTTTTCCAAAGGGCAAGCAGAGCTGGAGTAGGACCTATCTGTATATTTCTCTTCAGCACTCATTGTAATATAAATGTTTTATACTAACAATAATAGCCAGCATTCTAAGTGATTTGCTTCATATGCCAAGACCTTTTTACTCTTGTCCTCATTGTTACAAATATGTAATCATCATTTTAATTTTACACATATAAGAAACCCGTCCTGGGTCCACACCTCCATGCCTGGGACAGAAATTGCTGTTTGTCTCTTCGCTGGAAGCACAGGACGCATAGCACAATGAGTAGCACACACACCGTAAAGTAACGTACGGCCTTCCCATTCAGCCCATGTGACACACTAAGCCGCATTGTGCGGTGTGGTCCTATGATCCCAGAACTCTAGGAGGCTGAGGTTGCAGAGTGATCACAAGTATAAATTCAGCCATAGGCAATCTAACAACTGAGTGAGACACTGTTTCAAATGTTTATTGTATGAAGATAACTTATGTGCACCCTGAATATGTGAAAATTAAACTTCGTAAACTGAAATATTTTTATAAATGTCAGGCTTTGCGCTACTACCTTTCCAAAATAAGTACATTTCCATAGACCAGTGATACCTTGCAGATAGGAAATGGGAGAAATGAGAGGGAAAGACTGTAACAGGGCAGCAGGGAACTTTTGGGAGCGATGGCTTTGCTCACTGCATCTCACACATGGACGAGTATCACCTTGAGTGTGTCCATTAGGCCTGGGCAAAGCTGTAAAAAAAAAATGAAAAAGGAAAATAATAAGAGGAAATAAAAGATAAAGGAAGGAAAATAAGAAGGAATGAGGGGAAATTTCACAATTTTCTATATGGCAATCAGCTCTGAAATAGATTAGGAATGAAAAAAGCAAAATACGTATTCACTGTACTTCATCCTTTTCTTTTTGTGGTACCAGGGATTGAACTCATGGCCTCACCACTAACCAGAATCCTAGTCCTTCTTATTATGATGATTATTTTATTTTTATTTTTACTTTCATTTTTATTTTTGAGACAGGGCCATAGCAAGCTGTGGGACTCAAACTGGGATCCTCGTGCTTCTCCACCCCTCGCCCCTGAGGCCATGATCATTTACACGGGGCGCAAATCCGTGGGCCTGGTAGAGATCAGCCCCGTCTGTACTTTGTTGAGGTAAAGTTGAGGAGACATCTGCATCAATAAGCCCTGTACTCTAGTGACTTGGAAAGTATCCAGTGACTTGAGCTCTACCACCAACTTCATCAGCACAGGGGAGACAGCTCAGCGGCATAGCAATGGCCTGGAATGGGCAAGGTCCTGGCTTTGACCCCTGGCACCAAGAAATAAATAGAAAATTGTTGTGTGCAGGCAATAGAACCCTACAAGGGGTGTAACAGATTCCAGGAGAGGAAGAACGGGTGAGGAAAGGCATTTAAAAAAGAATTAGGGGATGCCTTGTACATGTACCAACTCCCCTTGTTGAACATAATCATTATATAGTACAAATATGTACCAATAAAAAGAGAAAAGAACCTTACTTACCACAATCGCAATTCAAATTTAAATGTCCAGGGGCTGGGAAGATGGCTCAGCAGTCTAAAGTACCTGCTTAGGAAAGCTTAGGTAAGCGCAGGGACCACAGTTTGGTCCCAGCACCACATGCTGCACCAGCCTCATCCTCAAGGCAGGCTGAGCCAGCCATTAAACACACACACACACACACACACACACACACACACACACACACACACACGCACGCACGCATGCATGCACGCAAGCACACACAAATTTAAGTGTCCATGTATTCCTGATTCCCTGATCTAAAATATGAAAAATCCTTTGTATGATTCAGTTTCTTGATAATCATGCTAGCCCAATAGTTTTATTATATGCTATTATATGAGGCCTGTTACTATTTAGATATTATCTGAATGGATTACAAATTAAAAATAAAGATAAGGAAAAACTATTAGGTGTTTGTTTGTTTGTTTGTTTGTTTGGCTAGCTCAGGCTGCCTTAAGGGTAGGTCTCAGGTTCCTACGTAGAGGTAGGGATTGAACCACAGTCCCCGGTGCCTGAGTAACTCTGCCAAACCATGTTCTTTAATCCACTGAACTACCTGGAAAGCCCCCCAAAACTGCTAGTATTCTGTGGGTTTATTGTAACTGACGTTGTTTTCCTCACTCAACTCTTAATTTCTTCCATGAACTTTCATTCGTCTCGTCTCTTGTGTAAGACATCCACTGGTAAAGAGACAAGAAGCAAATGAAAAATTGATTGTGACTAAAACTTAACATTTCCCTAAAACATTATAAAGTGTCCCATTTATTTTATTCATAAGAGGACATCACATCTGTCAAAATAATGGCTTTCACTCTTATCCATTCCCTTTCACTTGGTGGGGAACTCTTTCTAGCCATAACAATAGATGCCTAGGGAACAGTGCAATCTAGTTCATTTAACTGAACAAAAATCTCTAGTCACACTTGCTCTCTACCCTTAGTTCTTTGGTACTGTCCTTTTCTTCCTATTTTATGAAATGTATATACTCAGAACTTTAAGTAATGGGGGCCCAGCAGGATGGCTCAGTGGTCTAAAGCGCCTGCTTGGGGAAGCTTGGGCGGCTTCAGGAACCGCGGTTCGATCCCCGGCACCACATGCTGTGCCAGCCCTGCCCTTGGAGCAGGCTGAGCCGGCCATAAAAATGAGTGAATAAACAAACAAAGGTTCTGAAACAATAAATAAATAAAAAAAAAAGAACTTTAAGTAAAATATGTGCAGATATAAATTTAAATCATCGCAAAATTCTCTGGCACAGAACACATTAAATCGTTAGATACGGAGTTTCCAGCAACTTGTCCGGGACTTTGCCAATTGGGAATAATGAGATGAATAAAAAATAAATGCAGTGTCCATATAGCCTTGCTGGTTGTTGAAAGTAAGATATGAGACAATTTCTGCCCTTGTTCTCTGAGCACTTTGCAGTCACCCAGCAGCCAAGGAAATGGAAGGACCTAAAATTCCTCCAAATGCAGCAACCACAGTTGGTGGGCAGCACAGGTGAGGAGCTCCTGGCCTTGGCTCTGCACCTCACTGGCCGGTGTGGTGGTCATTAAAGATCACTAATGTCAGTACTGACCGTTATGTGTACTCACATAAAAGACACGTTCTGGGCAGCCAAATGACAGGGCAAACTCCAGCTCTGAAGTCCTGGGTAGGCCGTGGAAAGCAGCTGAAAGATGAATTGAGCTGTTATGTGACAAAAATAGATGCTTCTCATATAGTTGTTTTCTTTTTCATGATTTTCATTGATTGTATGAAAGGGAATAGAGCTGTTGCTTCATTTGTTTCTCTTTAAGTGTGGTGAACTACATAAGACAAATAGGCTTCTCATCATACACTATGCCTATGCAGCTTTAAGCTTGAGTCTGCAGCCAGGAGCTGCGGTGGTGCAAGGGCCATTTCACCAACTCACCAGTGCCCCTCAGTCCCCAGGCTGAGACCTGAGAGCAAGGATTTCCAGTTAAGTAAACAGATACCAAAAGCCCTGGGTCCCAGCCCTTGGGAGGCTGGCACAGGAGGATCCCTGTGAGTTACAGACCAGCCTGGGCTGCAGAAGTGAGCCCATGGCCAACCTGAACTGCATAGTGAGACCCTGTCTCAAAAAAGACAAAAAGAAAAAAGAAAAAGTCCTGGGAAAGCATTTTCCAAAAAAAGAGAATGTCCATGTCAGCTTTACAACATCACAATTGAACTCGAATGATATCTGACGTCTTT
This sequence comes from Myocastor coypus, assembly GCA_004027025.1. Classification (NCBI taxonomy): domain Eukaryota; kingdom Metazoa; phylum Chordata; class Mammalia; order Rodentia; family Myocastoridae; genus Myocastor; species Myocastor coypus. The sequence continues at coordinate 56,183 of PVJA010003074.1, read as the reverse complement.
GTAACTGTACTCCCTAAATTTAGCAATATTAATAAAAAATTAAAGATTTTATCTAATATTTCCATTAGTCAAAAATCTCCAAAGAGACTGTGTGATTGTTACCCCTCACCTGTGTCTTATAATATGAAAACAATAAAGGAATATTTTCTGTTTAAAAAAAGTAAAAAGACAAGTAAATTAAGCTTTGGACTTAAAAGCTCTGTTGGGTAAGAAAGTCCAGTAAAAAAAAAAAAAGCAATATTTTTACACAATATTAAAACGAGAAATCTTCAGTGATACTTGCTTAAAATGTCTGCAATTATATAGGACTTGGCAGGGCCACCCCCTACTGTTTTCCATTCAAATAAATGGGAAGCACATGGGTAAATTACCGCCTGCAGTGCATGATAGCGGACATTGTACGCGGCTGTTACTGTAGCCCTGTAATTATGCAAGTATCCTTCCACTATTATACAATTAGAAGAGCCTATCTTTCTTTTTGCCGCTAGGTAATGTTTTTGTTGGTGTTGAGAGCACGGAACTATCTCTACTTGTTCAATCACTTGTGTCTGACTTGGACATAGCTCGTATATCGCAGAGAACTCATTTTTCTCAACCTCGGTTTTAGTGTGCTGTGAAAAATGTCTATGGCAGTAAGAAAGCTGCTCTTCTTCCGGGTAATTTCTATGAAAGCAAATTCAACTTCTGTCTTCTTCATAGTAATAGATGCTGTGGAATTCTGTCACTATGGGATACAGGGAAGATCAAGCACTTCAGAAAACTTTAAATATCATAAATAGATCAGAGAATGAAAGAAAATTCTAAAACACAATCTCTACATTTTTCTGTGTTACTTCTTCAATTTAAAAAATATATTTTTTAAATGTAGGGTGTTTATAAATCGTTAAAATCAAATAATTTCAAAAATCGTGAGGAACAGATATTCAACAGAGGTGTAAATTACCCAAAGTAAGTGATGAGTCACCCAGAATGAAGGCATGACAAGGAATCATGTAAATAAAGGCACTTAACTGAAAAAATACGTACGTTCATGTGAGTCAAAGCAACCTGATAAGAATTCCATTTAGAGACTAAACCATAAATGATTTTTTTAATAGGAAGAACAGGGTATGGAACTGGATGTTTCTATAAGACATATATTTTAATTGCTATCAATGTATTTCTACTTTGGAGCCTAAAACACATATGCAATTCCTAATTCCACTCCTTATACACTAGAATTTACTCAGTATTATTAGCTAAAGCCTGTATGAGGGTCATGTAAAAAAAAAAAAAAAAAAAAACTGGGAAGAGCGACTTTGAAATGCTGACCAGATATTTAGGTATTTGTACTTAATGTTATTTCAAAAAGTAAATTTCAAAACAAACTCATGGTTATAAAACTTACATTTTCACCCACATAATCAGCCTTAATTAAGTAACATTAAGACTGCATCACTAATGCTTGCGAGCTCTGTTAGTGTATATGAAGGGTGCACAAAAGTAAAACCATCACACAAGTGTTTAATAATAATAAATTGTTCCATTTTAGTAGGTTTCTCTCTTCATGATAATGCTTTCATTGAAATTACTACATTCATTTTTTACAGATATGAAAGAAAAATAGTTTCAGAAACATTGAAAATTCTGAATTGTTTTAATTTCTTAATCTGGAAAAATAATAAACTACAAAAATTACAGCTCCAAATGATGCTTCTTTGTTATAAAGCACTCTTGTATGGTATTTCAGAGACTACTGGGGTGGTTTAACAACTTGTCAATTTGTCGCACCCAGCCCAACTGAGCTAACGTACTGCTAGGTGTGGGAGGCCTCTGGAGGACTGTTGCCGGCAGAATTAGAGGCAGAACTGGGGAAGAAGAAGCTGATCTCCTGGGAGCTGCTGGAGAAGCTGTCGGGAGCTGTTGGTTTTCCTTGGGCTGCTGTTTGTTCTCTTGGCTCTCTTTGAGGAGCTTGTCACGCTGGCTTCCCCGACGGACTCTCATCATCAAAGGAGCACACAAGCTTGCTGGCGCTGAGTGGGAGAGCTTTAGCCCTCACCTTGGGTATCGCTTCCTGGCTCCAGAGGGGAAGATGTTGCACTGCCAGTGTCCTGGAGCAGCTTGTCCACAATTGATCTTAGCCAAAAGGCCGAGAAGCGATGAGCAGCTTGTCCAGTTGGTTTTCCTGATGGCATCTTGGCTTTTCTCGTCGTTGGAAGGAGCTCAGGACCTCACCGTTGCTGAGGATGGCTGTAATATTTGGGGTGGGGAAAGTGGAAAGCTGTGGTTCTTACTCTGAGTGTTGCTTCCAGGCTCCAGCCTGCTAGCACAGATCCTGCATCCCGCTGGCTCAAGCTTTCTAGTTTCCACCCCTGACCTTTAGACCTTCCCATTGCAGATCAGTGAAAGAGGCCTGAATGAGACATTGCCATGGGCTCTAGGCTTCAGTCTGGACTCCCGAGAGGCATTCTTAAGGGCTCTAATTTTTTGGCAGGACTCAAACAGGACATTGCCATGGAATCCAGGCCCTTAGCTGGATTATTTCATACTTAGTACATGGACGAATTTCCTATACTTTTTTAATATGACTTTGAGTAATTATTATAAGATAATCTTACAACTAGGTGGCCTCTATTTTTATTTTATGTATTTAGTACAGGATATACAGGGTCTATCGGACTCCTAGTGATCCTTCATGTTTTTCAGACTCTCAAGCACTGGGATTACAAACATGCACCACTATGTCCAGTCTCAAATGCCATTTCAGTACATCTCAGGGGAGGGACAGGGACGGCACTGTGAGGATCAAACCCTGGTTCCTGCATCTGCCTAAGCAGTCACCTTAATCCACTGAGCAAGCTAGCCAGACAAGCAGCCTTTATTTGGTTGCTGTCTTTGCAAAACCCCAAACTATGACAAACACTATAGATTTAAGCCTAAGGGCTTTAAAATTCTTCTCAAAATTTAACAGTAGCTTTCTTTATGACTGAATAATTACAGTGGTCTTAAAATTATACACTGGATAGTCAATCCACAGCTCTTAGAATATAAATGCTGTGACAACCAAATAAGATATTTTTTACCCTTACTCCCTACTTTTCAGAAAAAGACATAGTGACCTAAAGGCACTAAGTAATGTGTAAAGTCAAATAATTAATGGACAGGATAGACTTTCTATCAATGTCTATCTGACTTACATCATCCTTTATATTATAAAATATAATGTAAATGTATACCAACCTGGCCCAAACTGCTTCAAATTGCTTCAATCAAGACTTATTATTAGCTATGTGGTATTTATATAAATATTAACACTTTATTAATAAGATATTCATACATTTTAGGTAAAAATTATTTTTTGTGGTTTTACTTGTGCTTTTCCAGTGCAAACAGGCTCACATTCATAGGGATATACCTTGTTTTACATTAAGTCTCTATGCCACAACTTTAGCTCTGATTCTCAGATATCACACGCCTTCATGAGTGTCACAGTCCATATGCCCCAAAAAGTTTTAACTTTTTAATAGTGAAAAAATTTCCCCTTTCTTTCTTGCAGTGCTAGGAATTGAACCCAGGGATTCTCCACCACTGAGGCACTGATCCAGCTCTTTCTACTGTGTAGTCTGAAACAGATTCTCCCTAAACTGACAGAGCTAGCCTTGATCTTGCACTTTTCCTGCCTTAACTTCCTGAGTGTGGGGGATGGGTAGCAGGCACAGTACCATGCCTAGCTAAGAAGACAGCCTCAACCCCTACATATTTGAGCCTCCAAGGTCTCTGTTTCCCAAGGTAAGTAAGATACGTGAATATAGATTTGACTTGATGAGGCCATTTCTCTTTACCTCTTGGTTCTGAATTCATTTGATGGCTTCATTTTCAGTCTGGGAATGTCTTCAAAGTACCTGGTAACATGATTGCTACCAATCACAGACGTTTAACTTACAATTCAAAAACCACCATAACAGAAGCTCTTCTTTCTCAAGCATTTGAGCTAAAATCTTGCGCCTTACTCTCTGCCATTAAAACTGGGTCATGTAACCTTCACTAAAATGATAAAACACCCTCCTCACTAACCTAGTTCCACTCACTGATTGCCTAAGACATGCAATGGTGTCAAGAATTCCAGAACTACAGGGGCCTGAAATAAAAAGTTTTTTGTTTGCTTGTTTGTTTGTTTGTTTCAGAACCAGGGATTGAACTCAGGACCCTGCACTTGCTACTGAGCTATCTCCCCAGCTCTAAAAAGAGTTTTTGACAGAAGAGAATAGTCTAGTGGAAATATAATGTAAGATACACCTCTAATTTTAAATATATTAGCGGCCTTAAAAATCAGAAATATATGTGAAATTAATATATATTTATGTGACTTCATGTACCTAAATTATTTCAATTCCAATATTACATTCATAAACATAGCTGTTGATGAGATACCTTTAAACTTGGAGTAACTTTAGCATGTTTAATCCTTCCAACATTACCAAGTTTATTTTAAAGATATAGTTCTTCAGTTGCACTAGCTTTAATTCAACTGCTCAATGTCAATAACGAATTGTATGCTGGATTTCATAATGGAGCTGACACTGGGCCACACAGTTCTAGAATCTAGAGGGTACTTGAAAAGCAATGTTATCATATGGAACAGAAATGCTACAGGTTGGCAAATAGTAGACCTACGCCATAGCTTCCTACTTTTACTATTTCTGGTCCTCCGGTGCTCTACCCAAATCAATGAGCAGACCAGTTCTAGGACCAAGAAGTTAAAAAATGTAGACGATGATTTGAATCTCTTTACTGATTTGTCCCATTGATCTTCTGAATCTAATTCATCATCATATTCCTGTATCCAAGTTTTGACCAAACCTGGAAGTTGGATTTGCTACACAGCTACATATTGCTTAGTCATCTGTGTAACAGGGTGTCATTTGCAAATATCTTCCCAGGAGAATTTCAAGCTAGTGGGCCAGTTTTTACTGGACTAAGCAATGAGGATTTGCTATTGGTCTTTAATGGTTAGGTTCCAGAATTGCTAAACGTCTTGCAGTGTGTAGGAAAACATCACACAAGAAAACTTTTCCAGTCAAAAACATCAATAGTACTGCGAAGTATGAAACACTGACAATCTGGTAATAAGTATGTTGCTTATTTTTAAAATAGGAAGATACTACTCAAATTTGCAGAGTTTCCAATTTCTGTGATGCCACTGTGCCTATGATGGGTAATTTCAAGCTGCCAAACTGATTTTTAAAATATAGGTATAAAAATTACCTGCTAAATATAGATCTTAACACCAAGGAATATGATTAAAAGATATGTAATAGTCAACCTTACACAAAAGATTCTGAATATGTAATAACTAGCAAGAAGAGACTGACACTGGGAAAGTAAATTAAAAGTTGATTTAAGGTTCTTTTTGGGTTGTTTGTTTGTTTGTTTGTTTTTTCTTTTTGAGCCAGGGTTTTGCTCCGGCTCAGAGTAGCTCAGGCTCACCTTGACTCACTTTGCAGCCCAGGCTGATCTCAAACTCACAGTGATCCTCCTGCCCCAACCTCCAGAGTACTGTGATTACAGGAGTACACTACCATACCCAGCTATTATTTAATATTTTTATTTCTGCAAAGAGTTTGTTTAGCAATGCAATATTTCTTCATGGGAATGAGTAAATAAACATAATTTCAATAAAACTTGCATGTACTAACAAATGTTACACCATGGGATGTGTGAACAGAGACCATAGTTTTTACACCAGAGTTGGCTTCATCTCAATTCCCTTGTATCTGCTTGAATAACTATGAAAAGATGTGTCTCATTGTCAAATAGTCTATTCTTATACAAAGCCTTCAATTTTAACCTACATATTTAATTTACTAAACTGTTTCACCCTGTAATTGACCCAAATTTTAAATTCCATAAATATTCAAACACCAGACGATAAAAGAAAATCAAGAAAATATGAGAGCTATATTCGGAAAATCGAGAAAATATGAGGGATATATGAAGAAAATCAAGAAAATATGAGGGCTGGAGAGGTAGCTCAGTAGAATAAGCACTTGCTAGTACCTATAGATTGAACTCAAGTGCCTGAGTTCAATCCCCAGTTCCACAAAAAAAAGTTTTATTTAATAATATATGCCATGAAAGTAATAAATAATAAAACATATTCCATAATTATAAAAAATTTCATACTTTTAGCATATTATATATTTTAGCATGTGACTTTTTGTCATAAATTTTAAAATGTAGCACGTGATATTCATGACAATCTTCAATGAGAAGACTGAGATGGCCTTGAAAGTACTTTGGGATTGGGACAAACTCAGTTTGGTGAGGACATAAGTCATGTTTTGAATACATCTCCGCATCACGTATAATTTTTTAATCTTTCATCCAAATTATGAATATGTACGTATTTTTCAATAACTGTAAACTGGTTTTTCTCTTAACAAATTAAACCTCCCAGCTTCTTTAATGAGGTTTATATTCATTGCCAGTACTACTCAAATATAACAAATGTACTTAAAGAAGTATTTTCACTGCCTGAGAAAAATCAAAACATGACATCACAATGCCCCCTATTGTTTGAAATAAAGTATGCATTGCAATTATTTCCAAACTGCATACAAACAAAAGATTGAGTGATTTACTATCACATATTACATGTTACATGTAATATTACATATTACATATGTAAACATTTTTAAGATGCTTTTAAGGGGAACATTTTTTTTAAAGTTTAAGATTTATAACTTGAGTAATTTGCCTAATAAAAGGAGAAAAGGTAAAGATTAAAAGCCAGTTGGGACAATAAAAGTAAACTTATTTTCATATGCATTGTGATTAATGTGTTTATGTATTTGTTATTTTATTAAATAATGACCCCAATAGACACCATTCCTGCTCCAAGCATTCAAGCCATCTAAAAACAGGAGAAAATCAGGATCTCCTAGAGAAAATGGTAGCTAACTTGTGATAAACAAACCAGCCACACGGTGGCAACATTTCACCATATAAAAGCAAATAAGCCAGTATTTAGAAAGAAAATTCCCGAAGACCGTGCTTAACATACGAAATATTTTCTACAGCAAAGAAGGTATTGCCTATCCTACACTTTATTATTAATATGCTCTTGTTATCAATTTTATTTTCTGGCCAAGTATATTGATTTAAACAGATGCCGTAATCTTGTAATATGAGCCATATACATGGTGCATATAAAATACGTCCCTTATTTTAACCTTTTATAACCATCTGTTAAATTTAAAATTTCAGCATTGAGGGCTCTGTGAACAGGCACGAATTACTGAGCATCGTGTGTGTTAGATCCGTGCTCTCTGTCCAGCACGCTCAAGGCTGCCATCCTCCCACTCCAGCCCGTCCCCACTGCTCCTGAAGCCCTGTCTTAGCGCGAGAGTCCTGAACACCTTCTGGACATCACAGCCATTGTTGACACCACATTGGGAATATCTTTAATGTTGGAAAAAAATCTGATTATGTTCTCATAGAAGTTACTAGAGTGGAAAATAAGACATTCCCGGTCCAAAGAGCGGGACCCAAATCGTTTTCCTAAGAAAACCTTCCATTGCTTATGGTATTATTAACAATTAAATCCATAACATTTTAACTAAGCAAAAGGCAAATTTGATTATTTATTGTGCTAAAGATTAAAATAATCAAAATACTCTTCTTCAGAATAAATATAAATGTCAAATATTTACATGTAAACTAAAAGACTTTCTTTCTTTCCCTGAATTTAGTTGTTTCAGGGTCTCACTACGTAGATCGGACTAGTGGCAATCCTCCTGATTTCAGCCTCCCCAGTGCTGGGATTGCAGGGGTGTACCACCATGCCTGGACTCCCTTCCTGGGTGTGGAGCTGGTGTGCCATGTGGTGCCAGGGACTGAACCACAGGCACTTAGTCTGCTGAGCTCTTGTCTGCTCCAGACCTTTCTGAAGTTTCCTAATATATGTATGAGTAGCTCATTCATGTATTTATTAAGTGGCATTGGCGGAGCCTCCACATGCATTAGCACACAGTCCAGATCAAACATGCTATTGTCCTAGAGATTACCTAACACTACTGTGTCATTCTATGATCAGAGGTCAGTGTCACTAGCCTCTAACAAGCAGGCATCTTGTGTGAAAAGGTCAAACAAGCAAAATAGTAATATCTGTACAAACTCAATTCTATTGAAAGAGTAATCCATGTTTTGCATCTCAAAACTTGACTGAAAGCAACATTTTAGCTTAAAACACATGTTTAGCTCAAACATACATGTCATACTACTCAAGAGGTTTTTGTAGAACAATAAAGCAATAAATGATACATATAAATAACTATGTATACAATACAATTTGCATGAAAGATTAGTAGTTGTTCAATATAGCAAAACTTGGCCTGTCTGATAGTTCAGGGGACTAAAGCACCTGCTTAGGCAGAGTGCAGCAGCCAGGGTTGGGTCCCCAGCATGCATGTGGGCCCTATCCCCAGGCTATGCTAAGCTGCGATTGAGACTGGGCATGGTGACACCTGCCTGTAATCCCAGTGCTTGGAAAGCTGAACACAATCGGACCACTGAGTCTGATCTGTGTAGTGATTCCCTGTCAGCTCTGCAGTTCCCGTCCTAAATACAGAAAAAAAAAAAAAAAAAAAAAAAAAAAAAAAAAAAAAAAAAAAAAAAAAAAAAAAAAAAAAAAAGGAAAATAGCAATGCTGAACACTTAAAAGAAATCATGTTCTTTTATAAAACATTTGTAACACTTAAACTTCACAAATATTTTTGTGTGTGCACATGTGTACATTATGCATAGTTGGAATTACAGAGCAAAAGTGAAAGAAAACACAGCAAATTATCCTTAAACATTTCTATTTGTACTCAGTCTCCTAGAACTTGCTAGCCCCTAAAAACAGATGGAAAACAATAGTGCAGGAATTAGAGCATATTAAAAGGCCAGTCAATATACTTATAAAATTATTATTCTTTAACCACTTCTGCCACCTCTGCAGCAGAGCATTCTTTTTGTATATTTTTTAAGGAAGGGTCTATAGGGTGTTCAGAGTATCACTACCAGATCAGACTCACAGTGATCCATCTGTTTACAGCCTCCCTAGAGCTGGGATTACAGGCACACACAACTAGTGGACGCCCAGTCAAATATCCTTTTTGTTTTGTTTGTTTGTTTTTGTATTTTAGGGAAGGTGTCCGGGGTGTTCAAGGTCTCACTACCAGATCAGATGCATAGTGATCCTCCTGTTTACAGCCTCCCAAGAGCTGTCTCAGCATGTCCTGGGGGTGGGGCCAGCCTGGCAGGCCCAGGAACTGAACCCCCCAGCCCATGCCAGCTTGCAGGCACTTTAATCTGCTGAGCTGTTTGGCCAGCCCTTGTAGCAGAAAATTCTTAAAAAAGAATTTATTTCCTAAGTAAATTTTTGTTAGTAATTTCAGTTTCATCTAGTAGAACTTTAGGATGCTGAGTGAGTATTGCTCCATAGATCAGGGATCTGTGGAAATATCAAAAAATATATAGGTTAGACAATGGAGATTTGAAGAACTAAGGATGAAATTTCATTCTAGTGAACCATTTCAGAGAAAAAAAGTACCATTGTATAAGAAATTTTATAGAGGGATTTTGTTCTTAGCAGGAAAAAGCAGGAGTTCTGACAGTTCTTTTTCATGAGTGCCTCTCCTGTTACCTTGATGGCCTTAGCATCCTGGATAAATTAAAAGTGTTTAGCTTTTGTGGTAATTTTGACTGGGGAAAAGCCAAGTCGGCCTGAAGTGGGAGAGCACCCTGCGGTGCTCTTCCAGGCGGGCTGTTCTCCTGGATGGCGCTTGGCATCAACATGAGCAACGCCCTGGAGGTCGGGAGAGGACTTCCAGAACCGCTGTGTAGATAGTCGCAGGCCCGGTGGTAGGAGCCCAAGGCGGCTATTTTGGAGGTTGTTAATGGTAATATGTCTCTTAATGCATCCACATAGGCTGAGAAATACACAGATTTGGGGAAGTCTGTAGCAATCTGTTTCCTTAGTAGATAAATACACTATCTAATCTAAATTAGCTAAGCAACATTTGTGCTCAATGTTTACCCTTCCCACTGTGAGTCAATACCTTTCAGTGATTTTATATTTGATTGCCCTTTGGGGTCCTGTAAAGGGTTTTCTTCACACAAAAGGTACTTACGACTCTCCTGAGGAGATCCATCTATAATACAGGTAAAATATACATTTAATAAATGGCATAAAGAAACATGTTACTACTGAAGTACTAAGCATCTTAGACACTGCCACATGGGGACTATGATTTTATTTGTGTGAGTGTTTTTCTGATAATTTATGTATGAAATAATTTATCCTTTATAGTTAAACTTTCTTATCCATCATCCTAAACAGTGTCAAACAAGGTTACTGATGTAAAAGAGAATATCTGGGGTCTCAGAAATAGCTCAGGAGTCTAAGTGCCTGCCTAGGTAAGCACAGGGATCTGGGTTTGAACCCCAGTACTAGCTGCTGTGCCAGCCCTGGAACTCTGGGTACCTATGCTAGCCACTGAATCCAGGCATGGTGGAGCACACCCATAATGCCAGTGGCGGGGAGGCTGAAAATAAGATCACTATGCATCCAAGCTGTGTAGCAAGATCCTATACTGAATAAGACACATTTGAAAAAGAATATACTTAGAGATAATGAGGATGCATCTTGAGGTAAACATGGATTTTTGAGGAGATCATCATTTATAAAGTTTAAAGGCAAACTGATTCATATATTTATACATAATGAGCATTGGTTATGGTTTTTAAGTTTTCTTCATTACACCTACTCTATGCTTACACAATTTTATTTAAACTAATAAACAAATTTTTTTGTATTTTTAGGGAAGGGTCTACAGGGTGTTCAGGGTCTTGCTACTAGGTAGGACTTCTAGTGATCCGCCTGTTTGCAGCCTCCCAAGAGCTGGGATTACAGACTCATGCCACCAGCCCAGGCTCAATTGCCTTCTCAGTGTGCCCCAGGGGCAGGGCTGGCACAGCAGGCTCAGAAGTCGAACCTCTGGCCCCAGCACCTGCTTGCAGGCACTTTAAAAATTAACCAAAATTTTTAAAGCTAATATTTCCTCATTACATATTTAGGGTTAACACTTAAATCAGAAACTGACTTTTTTTGGCAACTGTTTCAGGTTTATTTCATGATGCAAAGAGCAAGATAGTGCTAATGCATAGCCTTTCACTGTAGGAAGAATATCTGTAGAAATTATTTACAAAAGAAGAGGAATCATCCTATCACTTACCTTATTTGCTTTATTGTGTGTGTTGTCAAAAAGATACTGATTTTCTAGACTCTGGTGAAAATCATCTTCAACTTTTTGCTTCTTCATTTTGCAATTTGTTTTATATTTTAATATGCTTCTATATCTACTTATTAGTACTGTTAAAAGTTATAGGGGGGCCAGTGAGACGGCTCAGTTACCTAAGCAACTACTTAGGAAAGCTTAGGCAACTGCAGGGACCACAGCTCAATCCCTGACACCATGTGCTGCACCAGCCCCACCCCCAGGGTAGGCTGATCCAGCCATAGTGTGTGTGTGTGTGTGTCTGTGTGTGTGTGTGTAATATATATATATATATATATATATATATATATATATATATATATATATATATATATTTGTAGGTATCACTTTTTTCCTGCAAGAGTTGAAAGTCAGGTGCACTTCATCTTTGTCCTTCTTTTCCTGACTGCAGTGTATATGTTTCACCATGAAATTGATCACGTCATTCCGCTTCATCTGTGTTCACCTTTCAGTTTTACTTCATGCACTATCATTTATCCAACCAATTCATTGACACGTACTGGTTATGTCCAACATAGTCACTTAACAAATGGTAGCTACAATTTACTTGGTGACTGAGAGAAGGAGACAGTACTCTTTCAGACAGTCATTCTTAAAGGTGTCTGAGTAGCCCAGTGTTGGCCATGTGGAAGTTTGGCAGAGATCTATGATCCAGTCTGCGATGATTTACAGAAATTTGTCCATGGTCACCCAATTGCCTAACATTTACTTTCCGTCAAACCTCCAAAGCAAAGAATATAAAAAATATTTATACAATGTGATCAATGAGAATCTTAAAAATCATTTCGCTTTCCAGAATCTACAAAGTTTTTCAAAATCTTATCAGTAACTTGCTACATGCATTGCTCTACTTCACGTTAGAGACAGCCGTGTAATGGTGGTTGATGAGCGCTGTTTGTTCTCCTAGACTATCTTCTTCTCGGATGTATATAGGCAACTCTATTTTGAGACCACACTACAGCATCTGATTATCAATAAATTCAAGCCCTCTGTTTTAGCAGACGGGAGGCTTCTTATCCAGTACAAAAATTTTAATTTCCACAGCCGATCTACTGCTTTAAAATAAAAGTCTTGCACATGCTGCTTCCTGCTCCATTATGCATCGTTATGCGTGGCCTTCATTCCAAGGTCAATGTTCCAGGCAGCTCTGTGTGCCACCCAGGCTTTCCTCTGTTACTCTTTCTTTGAAAGAAACAAGAACTGTATCAGTGTCCCAGTGTGTGCCTGGAACTGAAAAAAAAAAGATAAGAGAGAGAGGAGCTGCTTTGTTGTTGCTGCTGTCCATACAACTCCCTCATACCAGGTAAGACATGGGTAGTTGAGGGTTTTTTTTCCTTTGAACTTTACTCATCAGATTTTATAGGATCATTTGACAGATTACAGAAATTCAATTCTAAAATTATATCAAGGCTAAAAGATATGAAATTTGGCAGTTTTCCCCATGACTGAATCTATCCAAGGGAGGTACGGTGTTGCAGCCTGTGAAAGCCCGGGCTGCCCGGAGATAATTAAGTCACGTTCTGCTTGCCGGGCACCATGTTCCCCTTCTGACCTGTAAGATTCAGTTGCTGTTGTACTTTTGTACTAATCTCCAGCAGCTATGACACTGGGGCTAGTGTCAATGGTCCATGACTCCTCTGCAAGCCTCCTCAGTGTGCTGTGTCTGTACGAGAAGGTTCTGTGTGACCATGCTACAGAGGAAGGACAGGAACTTGGCTTAATAATGGCTAGTTCAAGAGGTCAATGTAGATTGAAAGTAGAGACAATTTATATTGTAGGCATACTCATAAGTGCCACTGAAAGACATTACAGGAGAAAAGTATTCCCAGTGGGCTGCACTACGGTAGGCTCTACCATCTATTTTGTGTAGAAATGTGACTCTGCTTTGGGGTGCTGGAGTCTCCTTCTAGAGGTGGCACTTAGGTTCTTTCTATCTTGAGCGAAGACTTGGTCAAGATAAGTGCAAATGTTAGCAAAGGTTTGCATTTATTAAAGATAGGGAAAGAAGTCATCTCTGCAGGGCAAGTCTGGGCCAGGTAAAAGCAGGAAGATAAGCACACTCTGCAGGAGAGAGTGGACTGCTGAAAAAACACACCAGAAACTCAGTATGGCCAACATTAGTTCTCAGCCATCCACTCAAAAACCTGCTCGAGTTCTCTCAAGAAGACTATGCTCTGTGCTTTGGTACTTCCTGGGACTTGATAGTTAGCAGGTCACCTCTACTTTCCCATCGTGTTCTGCTACAGCTTAATCTCCTGCCTCAGAAGAGGAAACAAAGCTGAGCACATGTACAGATTCTTCGGCAGAGGCCATCTGCCTGGCCTTCCCTTCTGAAGACCTAAACGAAAGAGACCATAAGATTAGAGACCAACAAAAAGTTATGTGGTCATAGTTTGGACATATGGCACAGAGAAATATCTGTGCACACTTGTGAATCAGCTTTAATATCCATCAGAAAGCAAACATCATAGAAAAAGACTGGACAATGGAAAGAATTTCTGGACCAGCTGACATTAGTAAGTGTCATCAGTAACTCCGGATGTAGCATAGAAAGTACATGAAAGGCAGGGGCAGCTGTGGAGCGATGAAAGTGTCACGTGGCTCCATGAGGAGAGACTACCAGGTTCCTCGGGCCACTCTCGCTTCTCAGCATGTAACTTGTTCAACAGCTGAAGCTAGCAGTGCACCGATGGTTGAAAAAGAATTCTCACGTGTCTGAACACTTCACTAGCAGAGGCCCTGGCTGCTTTTGTTGAGGGCTTTCTTTTTTACGGTGGTTTTACAGCCAATACTCTCAATGGATTTTTATCTTTTATTGCGACAAAAGGCAGGTTTTCATGTTCTTCAGTGTAATAATGGTGTCTTATTTACTTTTTTCTCATTGCTGAGGCAAAGTACTTGACATCTAAAACTAAGATAGAAAATGTTTATTTGGTGCGCAGTTTGTGGAGGTTCCAGTCCGCAATCAGCTGGCTCCAAGGCAGAGTGATATGGCAGAGGGCCAAACTTGGGGGCAGAAGACAGCCAAAGTAACAAGTGTAAAAATGGGAAGAGCCCCCTGCTTAGGCAGAGCCCAGAGGCCAGGGCTCAACGCTCGGCCTGCTGCGCTGACCCTGCCCCTGAGGTGCACTGAGACGGCAACTCAGTGAGCGGGGTGGTGCACACCTGTAATCCCAGCACGTGAGAGGCTGAAAGCAGGAGGAAGAATATGAGTCCTATCTATACAGTGAGACCCAGTAGACCCTGCATTCCCTGTACTAAAAGTGCAAAGAAGGGGGGGATGAGCAGGGAGAGGGAGCCTCTTTCCCTCCCTTATGTTGTATGCAGGCTACACCCTAGGGCAGGTGTGGCACTCACACCAATTGCAGCACTAGGCAATGAACCAGTTATAAACTCTAGATTCAGCTCTCTCTGAAAAGCCCACACCATGACTGCGTAAGGCCTTAGCCTTACGCAGAAACCAAGTATAGCAAATATTAAGGCCTCTCTCAGAAGAAAGGCAAATGCTTAGGTATGTAATAAAATTACATATCTGTGTTCTGTAAGTTTGCTCTGCTGTTAAAATTCACTGCATGACAGTTTTTCATAGCCATCAATGAAAATTTGGGATAAGGGGCCGGCCAAATAGCTCAGTGGATTAAAGCACCTGCAAGCAGGCACAGGGGTCTGCGGTTCAATCCAGCCAGACTGCCATGCTGCCCTACTCCCAGGGCGCACTGAGACTGCAATTGAGACTGAGTGTGGTGGTGTGTGCCTGTAATCCCAGCTCTTGGGCGGCTGCAAACAGGCAGATCACAACAAGTCCAATCTAGCAGTGAGATCCTGGACACCCTGTGGATCCATCCCTAAAAAAAACTAAGAAAAAAAAAAAAAAGAAAGAAAGAAAGTTTGGGATAAGGAAAGCAGAAAAAAACCAATAATATGCTCAGAAGTCAAGAGTGGAATGGTGACACCAATGATAGTAGTGAGCAAAGAAACAGGAGGGGGCGGAACAGGGTGCTGCTGTGCAAAGATGTGCAGTTTCAGCAGCTCAAGCAGACTGCTTCGAATCTCATTACGCAACAGAATTAACGCAGTCGGCAATAAGATATTGTGTATTTCAAGATAACTGAGAGAGCAACTTCTCTGCATCACCACAAAAGTATTAAGTGAAATGCAGGGCCTATTCATTACCCAGGTATAATCGGTCCCTGAGGTAAACATACCCCAAAATATCACACTGTACTTCACAAATGTAACACAATTATGATTTCCCCGCTAAAAATAATTCTGTAAAAATGAAGACATTTTGGCTATTTCTATTTCCATAATAAATGTTCATTGTCTATAATCTGAAGATTTCTCCTATCATCTGCCAATTTATGTGAATCAATTAAGGTGAATTTATTAGATTGCAAGTAAGGTAGAATGTTATAGACTTCATAATTCTTGACATCCATATGGCAATATTAGTTAAGCTCAATTGACCACTTAGAGACAGGATGAAAACTTTGATCCTTTCATACTGGGAAAACCACCAGTTCATCATTTTTAAAAGGATAGATACCTATTGCATGTGTGGCTTTCCATTTTTAAACCAGACAGTTTCAATCAGCACTGTCTTATACAGGTTTATGAAATTTCTGATCCAAACCAAGGATTTTAAATAATATAGCATCTGAACACAGGCTACACTTTTTGTAGTGAAAAGGATTTGGGAGTGGGCTTACAATCCCAGAATCCATTATCTGTCATAAACCAGCTGTCCAAAGGTATCTAACTTCATGCAACGGTGAAACAGGTTTGTACAACTTCAGAATCAGAATTTCTCTTAAAGAATGAGATAGGATTCTTTGGTATCTATTACAAACATCAAATCAGAGTCTTTTCTATATTATTGTGTCCCCTTAAGTAAAAGGGGATATACATTCATTTGAGAATGAAGAGGTAAAAGTAAGAGCCAGTACATGTAGCATTCCTCTAAATGGTCCACTGCAGGATTTTGCACAAGTGTGAGCTATGCAGGAATGGAGGTCCTAAAATGCAAAAAGTATGTCTCTCCAAGCAAAACAACAGTGACTAGATTCAATTATAAAATACAGTACAAATAGGGAAATTTGCCTTTCAGGGCTCTCTGTGTCCAGAAACCAGGGGGAAAGAATGTGAATCACCATGGTAACAGGTAATTTATCCTGGAAAGTAGAAGATGCTTTCTTGAATCATACAGGTGGACCACTCCTGCACTCCCTTCCCTCACTGAGCAGTTACCTGCAGCAACTCAGACCTGAGAAGAGTGTGATCATGAAGCAAAGAGATCCCCAGCAGCAAAGGTTGTATCACACCATCAAATAAGCCACAAGGATGTTCTAAGATGACACAGCTGGACAGTGTGCTTAGGATAGACTGTAAAGGGGAAATCATGAATACTCATAACATCCTGAAGTCAGCCATAGTAACTAGGGTTCTCATTCTTCCTGCCTGTTTCTCTTTTCTGAATTTCCTCCCAAGAAGAGAGTCTAATAAGAAACATGGAGAAACTTCCCCCAGAAACAATGTAGATAATTACATATTTTTGAGGAAGTAGTACACTGTAGCAGACATGAAAATGTACCAGTCAGATCTCTGGCTGAAGGGTATTGAACTGATGAATGGACCTAGCTTTTGCACACAAATCTGTTAGCATGATGGTGCTGAAGCCACACTTAAAAACAGCAGGGCCTCTTCCAGTGGGTGACTGGTTTAACAACTCCCCATTGGTTTGACTGAAACATTCTTCAAATTGCATTAAAATGCCACATGCAAAATTTTTCCTGTGTCAGTAAGAACTAAAAACTTCATTACAGCTGGGCATGGTTGGTAGGACAAGACTGAAATCTCAGCTACTCAGGAGATTGAGGAAAGAGGAACACAAGTCTGAGGTCATCCTGGACAACGTGTCTCAAGTCTTAAGGCCTATCTCAAAATAAAATGGGCTGGGCGTGTTAGCTCCATCACACAGGGTTTGCCTAGTTTACACAAAACTCGGGATTTAATCCATAGTACTAGGGCAAATCAAAAAAGACTACATGTCAAGACCTGTCTTCTTTACCTCTTTTACATGGATCAGAACTGAATTTTAGTCTGCAGGTTCTTCCCAAATCCTTTGACTCCTCACTCTGTCCCTTTCAAATGAGTTCCAAGATAATTCTGCACTTCTGAATCCATCATGGAAGATGCTCTTGGGAGACTGAAATTGACTCGGTGACTTGTTCTCATTAGGTGTAACAAAAATGATGACTTTGCATTAGATGAGTCACTGTGAAAGATCACTACATAACTGTGATCTTCAACGGTGGTTGTGGATAAATCATCATCCATTCTGTTCACTTTGTGTCCAAAATATCCGTCAGACCCTAATTTTCTCTAATACACAGCAATTCTAAAGCTTAGCTGTGGCAGCATTTGCGACTGTTTTGAGGTCAAGATAAAGACTGAAATTTTGTGATGGGAAGAATTTGTTTAACCTTCACTTTGAAGCAAATAATCTGAAATGCAATGATGTAGTAAAAGGAAAACATCTAACAGATTCTAAACATAATTTTAAAGCGCCTTGCGTATGCTCATGAGTTCAAATCTGTATCCATTTGTTTGAAAATATATTTTCAAAGAAAAAATGCATAAAATCTCATTATAGGTCAGCACTGAAGGATAAACACTTGTAACTTATTTTGATGCCAAGAAACATTAACTTTGGACCTCAATCGTGAAAATATTAGCTATAACGAAAATCTCACAGCCATTAGTAGACTAATTATTATTGTTAGTACCAAAATTATTTACAATTACTAAAGTCTTAATATTATATCAATAACACTTTTGGAAGCCTGCTTTCTGACCTGCAACATATTGAACTCCATAAAGTTTGGTGTTGTATCTTTGCCCTCAAACCCACACAATTCCTGCCCGATCCTTTCTATATAATAATATTTAAAAACTGAAATTATACTTAATGGCTTGATTTTTTGTATTTGATATTCACTGAACATCAGAGTTGTATTCTATTTGAGATGAATTTTCATATAACTTTGAATGCAAACATGTTGACAACATATCAGTATGTAAGCACAAAAATTCTATGAGAACTTCCAGAGTTGCTATTCAGTTTTTTATAATCCAGGTCCTTTAAATTGTAAATTTGTAAAGCCATCATTTGTGCTTAGACACAAGGAAAAAATGTTTGAAATTACCAGCATTTCTGCTATGTCAACACTACCTGTATATCTAATCTGCTAATCTAGCCTATTACGTTGTTGCCTAAAAATATTTTAGCTTCAAAATAACATGCTTTGGAAAAAAAATACACCTATAAGGAAATTATACATTTGATTACAGCAGGGATGTATTTGCAGACTTTTGTCTCCAGTGCTTCTTAGTTATACCAAGCAGTGCATCAGAAAGTTTAATAATGCAATACATTAAATGAACTCATGTGCACATTAATAATCTCTAAAAGATACCACATCAGAACTATAGTGTTACTATTAATGATTTTTGAAAAAGGTACACAGCCAAAATAGATCTTTAAATTAAAAACAATGGCTATTACATATATTACTCTTCTGAATGGAATTTCAAGACTGTTATAAAATGTTTAAAATAAATTAGATTGAGATTGTTAATGCTCTTTTTATTATGGTAGGAGATAAGTGCTTTGTTAGAAAGCATTAAATTCATCTGAAACTTACTCCTTTTGCATGCTAATTAATAGAACAGGATCATGAATTTGTTAATTAAAATAAGATACCTCAAGGAATTGAAATTAATTTTGATGTCCTAATAGATACTTTTGTATCAATAAATCTCCCAGATATTTTGTATGCATTGTATTAAAGTGGATAAAGGCATTTTTAGCTCGACTTTGCAAAAGCGAGAGAGAATTATCCATTCTATGCTAATCACAATGCATGAGGTAGATTAATGTAGTTTTTCATTAAGACTAATCTCCATGGATATGTTAGAATTTTCACAATCAGCTTCAGACACTATATATCTAAGTCATTTGTTCAAATGCCATCCATTTTAATAGTTACTGAAAGCTATAACCATCTGGCCTATGTAAAATGAGTTGAGGGGTTCATTTCTGTTTCTATTGAACACATGTCCAGGTCACCAGTAATACCACCACAATTTGCACCCTAATTAACAATATCAAGTAAGTTGTGGGCTGCATGATAATGGAACACCCTCCAAATTTGGAATTGAGTCTATTCAAATACAAATAAAAATGCCCTTGTAGGGTCACCTTCCAGAATGCTTCATTTTTTTCTATGTAGTATATGTCTCAAATGGTTATTTTTTGCTTCATGTATTTATGTGACATCTTTTTTGAAAATTTTTCTTCTTTCATAATATTTTAAAATCTAATAAGTGTAAGTGGTACTGTCACTAACACTTGAGAAAAACAGATCCTAATAAAATTTAGTAAGAGCTATAGAAGTTCTATAAGATTATCTTGGACACCTTCAACATTTGTGTATTTAGACACTACACAGAATGTTCTTAGTCTAGCATAAATAAGTGATGTAAGATATGGTCAACATCTTCACTGTAGATATGTGATGAATAACATGGCTAATATCGATGATTAAGTTTTTCATTGTAATACCTACCCAGTAAAATTACATGGCAGAAAAATATTAAATTGAACAATATAACATATTCTATATCACTTCTTTCATTTCTTAGTTAAAATGACAGTACAGACACATAAATTATTTCAGGTGCTTTCAAAATTGGAAGTTTCTTTTCAAACATAAGAAGCTATATTTTTAGGTCTTTGATCATATAAGCTATGCATTTATCAAATCCACCTGTATGTTATACTAGTCCTTTAATACTTTCATATATAGTCATATTTCCCTTAGATAGTCATACTTGAAATGTCTTTAACCTGCTGGAAAATTAATTGAAAAAATAAAAAAATGAAACTCAGGAGAGAAAATAGTTTATTTAATAAATAGGCGCTATACTGTGAATTCATATGTTAAAATTCATTATGTCGAAACTGTAACCTTGAAAGTGATTGTATAAAATGGAACTATGTTTGGAAAATAGACCCTTCATGAATTTGCCTAGCACACTCAAAAATTAATGAGACTCCTGACTCTCCACTATTGTGGGCTCCAGAATGAAAGCACCATCTATGAACAAGAAAGAGGCCCCAATCACCCATCAAATCTTCCAAGGCCTTACTTGATCTTGGGCTTCTAGGCCTGTAGAATTTTGGGATGAAAACTTTTGTTGTTTATAAACTACCAAGCTTAAACTACTTTTTGTAACAAATCAAACTAAAATAGGGAATATATGCTACTTAGGAAAATATATTCATTAAGTGAATACTGAGTTAGAATGACACATGAACAAGCGAGGAATGATGGCAGACATCTATAACCCCAGCCCTAGGGAGGCCGAGACAGGAAGCTTACTGCTTGAGGCCAGCCTGTGCTACATAGTGACTTCAAGGTTAGTTTGAATTGCATAGTGAGACTCTGCCTCAAAACACACACACAGAGTGAGAGAGAGAGAGAGACAGAGACAGAGACAGAGGCAGAGACAGACAGAGAGAGACAAAGAGACAGAGAGACAGAGAGAGAGATGGAGAGAGAGAACCAGAGAGATATGGAGAGAGTCAGACAGACAGAAAAGACACAGAGACATAAAAAAGAGGCAGTTCCTATTATTTTAATACTCTGTGTAATATAGTTAGGCTATAGCATCATACAATCAATGATGGGGAAGGATAAGATTGCATGGTCGTCTCTGAGAGGATTCTAACAGAGAGCTCAGTCTCTGGACCCAGATCTTCTGGAAGATCACGTATATATTTCCTTTGGCTCCAAGTCTGCCATTGTGCCTAACCCATAGAAAACTATATAACAGATTCAGTGTTGTTGAAAATACAATTAATGATCAAATTATTTTTGTGTTTTTTATAATGATGGGTAATTTTATGTGTTACCAATATGAAGAATACTATATATTTTTAATAGTTGCTTATGCAAATCTGAAGACCAGAAGAAAAACAGAATTAATATTTTGAATTTTGGACTTGATCAAATTCAGACCCAAGATTGCTCAGGAACATAGCACAATGGTGCCTTGGTTTACAAACTTAATCTGTACCACAGTTCTGGGGAAGGTGGCTACAGTTGTATTTGTCCCCCACTGAATTCACACACAGAAGCAAAAATTTCCCAAAGGTTTTTGTTCATGAACTCAAATGTTCACAAACAAAAACATTGGTGAACCAAGGTATTATTGTATATTGTGACAAAGTTTTAAAAATCAAGGTCATCACCTAGGTAACACTAAGAGTCAAGAAAGCCATTAGGAACACAATAAAAAATAAAAAAAAACAACTTTGAGGCAATAAAACCAAATAAACCAAGTATTTCCAAAGTATTTCAAAACAGAGAAGTTGTCAACAATCAAGTGCCATGAGAGGTAACATGAACAGGACTCTTACAGTCTATTTAGTTTCAGCACCAGAAGGCCAAATGTTACCTGGGAGACAGCAGATTTTCAGGTATCAGGCCTTTGAATTAGGGAGTGCGAGCCACATTATACCTGCTTTGAAGGGTGAACTAGGGTGTGCAGCAGTGGAGAAAGGAAGTGGAGAGGGCAAATATTGACAAACTTTAGGCAATTTCTATTCAAGCGAAAAAGACAAAGGGTGATTGCAACTGACAGAGATATGAAAGAAATACTACTTCATATCTGCCCCCCATGGGGTACTTCAATTCGTGAAAGAAAAATAAAACATTTCACACAGATTTAAGGACTTCTTGCCACTAAGAGGAGGATGACAAAACACTAAAGTGAATGGCTAGAAATGGCTTGAGGAATAACCTTCATCTGTTCAGGTTGCTTGCTGAACATGTCTGAGGATAACGAGATGAAGCGCAGGTGCCTGAGAGCTCCCTTGCTGGCCTGCAGCATCACCAGTAGGGTTCTTTCGTGCTTTGGTCTTGTGAAGGACAACTTGGAAAAGCCAGCACAATACCTTACAGATTCTTCCTGGCCATCAAGGTGATATGACACATGGGAAAATATTAAGCATGGGTACTATATACACCTTTATCTCACCTGCAGCATCTACAAATACATGCAACAAAAATCACCTGCAGTTTTCACATTGTTTCCTTGCTTTGTTTCTACTTGATATGAAAAAGATATATTTCTATAAGTAATGCTGGGCACAAATAGGTGCCAATAAATTAAAGAAAATAAATAGGATAAAAAGTGATGGGATTTTCTGCTACATGTAATTTTTAAAACTGAAGACTTTAAAGATTTTTGCTTTCTGTAAACTACTAAACTGCCTGGCACTTCCTTTGTCTGTAGGGAAAGAGGAAATTCATTATCATCTGAGATCTCATAGGACCTCCTACTTCGATAGTCATATGTTAGTTATAAACAAAAGATAAACTTGCCTTGGATTAGTGCCCCCTCATTCCGTCATCAAAACGTTCTGATGGCAGTCACAAGGCACACTGTGTAAAAGGATAAGCAAGTTTCTTACTTCTACCTGCATGGCTAAAATTCCAGATTATTTCCAAGTGTAGCAGCAGCTTCAAAATGTAGCATTCATACAGACCATGGAGAGATTACAGCTGCTTATTAATTTAATAAATTTCACAACACTATTTGCTTGATAAATGTAGTGGAGCAATCAAGCAGAGGGCTTCAAAAGAATACACAAGCACTGGGACTTCAGAAGGGACCTGAAAATAATCTTTAGCCTGGGAGGTCTCATCATTCTGTTTCTTACTTTTGCTTTCTGAAGGATCTGTTTTTATCAGCTCACCTTTGTTTAATCAGCTGTCTAGCTTTACATGAAGTATGAACCTCAGTGACACAAAATAGGCAACCTGAGATTCTATGTGAGCAGGAAGGTGGTTATTTTTCCATTCCTGCTTAGCCATACATCATTTGAAAGCGTTGTGCCATGGTTATATTAGCGGAAGCTTGAAGTGAGGATGGCGAAACTGATCCTCCACATTTTAGGCTTTGTATGCTAGTCTTATTAAAATGAAAATGATGAAAGCAGATAAAAGTAAAGCTTCACTGTTTAAAGAGGATGATGGAAGAGTCCGTACTGTGGTCTCAAATTCCCTGCCAATCTTGCTCAGCCTGTTACGCCGTAGAGTTAGTTCTCTGAGGCCTTTCTTGTGAAGGATTTTCCCAGATACGTTGTCAAATTCATTGACCAAGCCTGTTACTTTCTTACACTACTTTCCTCTCCTAACTTGTTACTTCTTGGCTGATAATCACTTCCAACTTATGAGCAATTAGCAAACCCAACTGAAGATAGTTTTACTGATGAAAACTGTATCCCATATGTAAAACAAAGAAGAGGTCCCTCACCTTGATTATCTGCTGTGATTGAATTAAACTGAATATCTATACATCGAACCCCATAGTGCAGCACTTGATGCAAAAGATATTAAGAACAGGGGAATTTTCTTCTCTCTCTTTTTTCTTTACACATTTGTTTTCTAAAATGAAACACAGCTTCTACAGCTGCCCTCAAGCTGATTTTCTAAAGAAAAAAGTCTTGAAAGTCACCAATCCCGTACTTAGAATACTTGTTTTTGTAACTTATAAGCCAGAGTTTTATACATAAAACAATTCAAAGGAAAAAGCAATTCAAAGGAACTCTCCAGAGACAGAACAAGGCCTGCCGCAGCTGATGTGGCTAGTACCCCAGCTTCTGAGTGCCATCATGGTGCCAATTTGGTGTAAGAAAATTTAAATTCCCAGCAGCTCCGCCTTAGTGGCTAGCATGGCATTTTTCACTAGAAGACATGCCATGAAAGGTCAGGCACATTTTCTCATGATGAGGTTTTGCTCACAGGTGAGGCACGGATTTTTCCAACTGTGCAGTGCAGTTTTGCCACAGCTGAGATCACTTACATCCTAAACATGGGAGATGTGTGTATTAATTACCATTTTCCTGGCAGGTGAAATGTTCTAGTTCTGACATAATAATAAAACTGTCTTCCTTATGTTCCCAAACGTCCATGCTCCTCCTGTCTCTACCCATCCTAACCCTAGTCTCCTACAGGAGTAGCCAACCTCTTCCCTCCACAAGAGAAGCTTACATGGAGACTGCTCAGCAGCATAAGTGCGTCATAAAAAAATCACAAGAAAAATTTCAGTTTATTTGGTTTCCGGCTGCAGGTTAACCATGGAACACCTGAGAATTGGGTGCCATGGAATACCTGAGAGTGAGGTCATGGGAGTCATTTCTTTATTTTTCCCTCTCACAGGAGCCAATCCATGACTTTCTTTTCTTTTGGTGCTTGTTGTAATTTACATATAGGTTTCTGTGAGGGTGACTAGTTCCATAGCCTGATGGATGTTCATCTTAGACCCCACGCTATCCAATTCATAAGAAATCTCTCTGCAAATAGCATTCTTGATCGTCAATTTGAACATGTTTCCTTGTTTTTTATTGACATGAGGCTCAGGCTCTTTCCCACACAGGCAGTGTGTGTGCCTGCTCCAGGCTCAGGTCCATTCTCAGGGCTCTGTCTCACTGTTAAGTATGCAGTGCCTCGGTGTGAAGGACACAAAAGATAATATAAAAAGAAGCACCGGTAGAGATTAAAATCCTCTCAGAAAAATCTGCCACATGTGCTTATATTTTTCTTCAACCAAGAGAAAAAATTCTCACACATTTGTTCTATAAGAGACATCATTCCACATTATATAACAACAAAACCGTTGATTTGAATTTAATTTCAGCAGCTTAGTACTCAAAATGTATTTATCAAATCATGCAAAAGCTATAAAGTGAGTTTCATATATAAATCTCCTCATTTACCTTGTCTTTTTTAAATAATTTGTGTTTTCCGCCATGGCTATATACCAAGAGATATTTAAAATACTCAAGTATTTATATGTTATAACTATCTGAAAATATCCAAGTCATTCTAAACTATATTTCAGATTCCTGATTTTTTACTTTAAACAATATGTTATAGCTCTCAATATTAGATTAGTTACCTAATGAAATCACATTTCCTTTTATCATACTTTAAAATACATGAGAATACGTAATTGTGCTTATGTTTCCATGGTTTCTATAATCTACCTTCTATTGTTCCTTTAAACCCAAATCCTTTTTGTTCTATTCATTTGTTGATTTCAAAAACTGAAGACTGATGGTATTATTTATAATATTATGGCATACAATACAGGTGAATGAGGTAATGTAAAGGAAAAGCATGCACAAACAAAAGGAAACCTTAATACTACCAAATATGTATTAGTGTTTTAATTAATTCTACTGTCAGTTGCTCAAAATAGTGCCGCATGACTGTGTTTCTTTCTTTGTCTTGGACTGTATATATACCTATATATAATTATGTTTGGGGTGGAATTTTTAGAATTAAACTAATCTATACATTTTACACAGATAACATTTTTGTTATTATTTCAATGAATTTATTAGTGTTAGGAAAAGCTGATAATGAGACTGAAATGATGGCTTCAAGAAGGTAACCTTGGCAACAGTTTGATTGGTTTCCATGGTTATAAAGGGTACAACTGAGAGGCTCAAAGAGTCACAATTTTCTTTGATTGGTAGATTCTCAAAAATGATGATTTGGGAAGTGACAGGGGGTTTTTAAAAGGAAAAAGATTTCCTTCATGCAAAATGAGACCCTAAGAGTAATAATAGCGTGTTGATGGTTGGATATAAGACAAGCCTTTGAAATTCACTGAAATCTCCCTTTGCACCTTCATTAAAAATTGGGAGGAATCTCTCCATTTATAACAGCATGAAACTGCAGACTAAAACTCCTGCTCCTGATTAACAAAAGCACATACATTATATTGTTTATAACATACTCCTAAAATTAGCTTTAAGATCTATTAGTTGACTTAAATTGTGACCAAATTATATCTAATATAATGCTCTGTGGGATTTGCAGTGGGAACATACTAAAATGGAAAATGTATGAGAAAGCATGAAGAATTCCAACGTCAGGACTCCTCCGTGGTTAAGTAGCTCAAGGATATCATTTATTTGCTACTTCCTTTCTTTTCACTCTCAGAGCTTACTATCAAAAGTAACACAGACTCAGAGGAAAGGGATAAATGAACTATAGTGCATCTAAGGAGAGTCACCTAGAGAAAACATTCTCTCAAGCTTGCACAGAAAGCAAACTGGCCAAGCAATGGCTGTGACTCATTCCGAAGGCTGACACTAACAACAGTTCTACAAAGTACTGTATATGGTCCCAAACTTAATCCTGAGGGAATTTGACCTTGGAAGATACAAAAAATGAATGTTTTGTTATACAGGTCTTGCTTTGACTTGCCCTTGATCACCCAGCAAAAACAAGCTTAATTACAATGCACGAAATGCAGAGCTAGACTGATGAGATGAGCTGTAGGAGGCTTGGATCAATAGCCTCCAGCACTGCAAGCTTCACTGGTGGCCCACTCAATCGTAGTAACTGTGTTTGCATCTGCTTCCTCTTAGTCCAAAGAGAAGAATTTCCTTTTCCTTTTTTTTTTTTTTTCTTTTTTCTTAGCAACATCAATAGGAAGATGGACCATGCCCACACACTGTGCCCTGTAGAACTATTGTGAGGACAATATGCAATGTGTCAACTGTTAAAAAAAGAAAGGGGAAAAGAAAAATAAAGTAATATTTATTGAAAGCATTAATGTTTAATTGCTTGATCAATTTTATATACTTATATCTATCAATCTAAACTTACCTGATGATGAAAATATGTAATATAACCATTGTTAAATTTAAATGCTAATAAAACATTTTTAAAAAAGTAACACAGAATGTGAATAATGTGTATTTAAACTCTGGTCCGAATCTGATTCATGACCTACACCAGTAATGACAAACATTTTAGAGACCGAGTACTGAAACTTCAACCCCAAACTCATTTATTTATCATAAAATGCCAACACTGCAATTAAATCTGAATACTGAAGGTTTAGTTTAGAAAAAAATCAACTCATACACTTACCTCTCATGCGGACAGAGGGCTCTACATGCTCGCTGTAGTACGTGGTGTCATAGATTTG
The DNA here is from genome assembly GCA_004027025.1 of Myocastor coypus. Lineage (NCBI taxonomy): Eukaryota > Metazoa > Chordata > Mammalia > Rodentia > Myocastoridae > Myocastor > Myocastor coypus. The sequence continues at coordinate 28,785 of PVJA010003074.1, read as the reverse complement.
GTGGCACTGCCCTATGTTATTAGTCATAATATGAGTCCCTACCTAAACCTTCTAGATGTTGAAAGTATTGTAAGTTGAAATATGTTGAAAGTATTGTAAGTTGAAAATAATTTAACCCACTAAGCCTGCCAAACACCATAGCTTAGCAGTGCAGTGTTGGTTCATCCTCACATTCAGTGGTCCCCGCGGAGCTGCAGCGTATCCTAGTGGTTTGCTGCTATGGCCCAGCATCTCAAATGAGAATGATGTCCATAACATGATCCCAGGAAAAATCATATTGAACCTGGTTTTTTAATCAGTGAGATGCTTATCATTTTCTCCTCATCAATGTTTATAAATTCATCAATTAAGCTTTCATAAGCCAGAAAGACCTGTAACAGCTGAATTTAAGGATCTATTTTATGTCAAATTCTATGAGTTTAAAATGTTTTCCCAAGATATGACATAAACTACAGGGACAGGCACACAAGAAATATTTGCACAAAACTTTAGATAGTTATCCCCTTAGTGTAACGGTCCCATAAGAGGAAAGAAAAATCAAGGACTCTTCAAGTAAAATTTTCCAGAAGGAAGGATATTTAAAAGAAGGAATGAGTAAATTCTCAGTTAACTGCTTATACCTGGGAGGCAAAGCGATTGGAGACGTTGAAAGTCACACCACAAATCCTCCCAACATGGAAAGAGGTGAAATGGATGAGTTAACAGCGGTGTGACTAAGCACCCTATGAACAGAGTCTTGCATACAACCAATAAAAAAAAAAAAAAAAAAAAAACTAAAGGAAAGTTTCTTCATGTAAAAGAATGAGCTACAAAACAGTCAATCATTTATACTGTGGTAAACTTCCTGGGTTCCATGGGATAAAGTCTTCTTTCACCATATAAGTAAGGAAAACAAGTCATTTATGAAGTTGAAAATGACTGTTGTATTCAGAAATCTACATAAATACTCAAAACAATAGGAACATGGTCTACTGAGATCTAAAGGAAATGTAATATGATCTGGGAATATTGTACTCAGCCAATGCATTTAGCAAGTATGAAGGTGACAAAACTTTCAGACATACTCTGCTTGAATAAAAAGCATAAGCTGGACTAGGAAGATAGCTCAGCAGTCTAAGTGCCTGCCTGGCAAACACAAGGACCCAGGTTCGATTCACACTTCCACATACCATGCTGGGCACAGAAGTCAGGTGTGGTGGTGTATGATTATAATACCAGTACTGGCGAGACTGCGACAGGATGATTACTCCTAAGTTTGAGCTGCATAGCAAGACCCTGTACCAAATAAATAAATCTTAAAAACAAAAAAGAAATGTGAACTGAGGCTAGCCAAACAAGTCAATGGATTAAAGTGGCTTCAAGCAGGCACAGGGGCCAGGGGTTTGATCCCCTGGCCTGCCATGCCAGCCTCACCCCCGGGGAGCACTGAGATGGTAATTAAGACTGGGTGAGGTGTTGCACACCTGTGATCCCAGCTCTTGGGAGGCTGTAAATAGGCAGAAGACTGAGTCCAATCTAGTAGTGAGACCCTAAACACTGTGTCCCTGTAGACCCTTCCCTAAAAATACAAAAAAAAGAAAAGAAAAACTAGTATGTTCACGAGCCCTTCTAGAAAATAAAATATTATTACAAGCCTCAATATGGTGAAATTCTTACTGAAAAGCCAATATTAAGTATTGACATTTTTATAAATACAGTAGGCCTTAGAACAAATGTTGTTAGTACACATGGTTATAGAAAGTAGTGTTAAACTAATTCTGCTATTTGGAAACAAAAGACATTGTCTCATATTTAAAGAAGTTTTTAAGACATCAACATCATAGGGCTTACTGAGCAGCTCAGTTGTTTGAAACACAGCCAGGCGCAGGGGACTGTGGTTCAATCCCCAGCTCAACAAGCTGTACTGGAGCAACCTTTAAGGTAAAGCATCTGCTGAGGCAGAGCACAGCAACTAGGGTTTGATTCCCAGCATGCCATGCCAGGTCCACCTGTGGGGCAAGCTAAGATGGCAATTGAGACTGGGTGTGGTAGCGTGCACCTGTAATCCCAGCACCTGGGAGGCTGAAAACAGGAGAATCACTATGAGTCTAACCTATATAATGAGATCCTTTATCCCCAGCCCCTGTCCTAAAAAAAAAAAAAAAAAAAAAAAAAAATGACATTACAAAAAATTATGTCTTCTTCATATAATGTGCTCTTTATATTAAACATACTTTAAAGAACTTTTGCATCACAAAAATTTCTTTAAAATATCCGTTCATCTACCTTTTTACACTTGGACTGCTGCTTCATCGAGCTGCCACTGAATATTTCGTGAAGTCACACAACAGCTCAATACCAGTATTAGCAGTCTTTCTCCATTAAGCAACCACAATAATGCAGAAGAGCACACCCAGACTTCAGAACTATACCTACCTCTCACCCCAGCCACCTCCCGCTCAGTGCAGCAGTGCCCTACCTGGTACAGAAGGCTCATCTCATGCTTTCAGCCGCTGCCTAGCAAACCAATTCTTCAACCGTAGTAACATTATTTCAGTGATTTAACCATAACTAGTATCAGAAGTAAACACTAAGCAAGCACTAGTAAGCGTAAGTTGATGTGTTTTGCCCACTTACGGGGACTGTCGAGAAAGTCAGTTGTGTGCAGGGCACTGCGGGGCTGGCGGCTGCAGCTGCGGAAGAGCTTACCGCTGTATTTTGGTGATAGAGTGAGTATCTGAAGCTGCAGATGGGCAGGACGGAGAAGCGACCACACAGAGCAAGACACAAGGTGAATACTGTTTAAATGTATTGTGGTAATATGGTAGAAATAAAGAAAATGCCAAAACAGTAAACGAAGTTATTAGGGAGGGAGTGTTGTTCTCTCTATAGATTAATATTTTTCTGTTAATTCTTATTTCTTATTTGTTTGTTTGTTTGTTTGTTTATTTATTTTGTGGTACTGGGGATTGAACTCAAGACCTTGCATTTGCCAGGCAGGAGCTTATTTTACTGAGCCATCTCACCAGCCCTTCTTTATCTAGTTAATAACTCCAAATTCATACTCTCTTTTTTCCCGATCTCTCTTGTCTACTTTCCCTCTGTGTCTCTTCTTTCTTTGCTTTCATTTCTAGCAAACACTCATGTAACACACACCCTAAAGGAAACTTATTTATCTATTCATTCATTTTATTCATTTTTATTTATCTTGTGCTTTGTGCACGATCTCACCATGCAGCTTGGACTCATAGTGATCCTCCTGTTTTCAGACTCCTAGGATTACTGGGGTGCACCACCACACTGGGGGTGGGAGGTGGGGGGGTGGGACCAGCGCAGCCTGTGGTGCTGGGGATCAAACCAAGGTCCTTGTGCTTCATCAAGCAGGTGCTTAGTCTGCTGAGCTATCTTGTCAGCTCTCCTAAAAGATATTTAAATTAATAATTTTGACATAGCATGCATTTGTAGTGTGCAGTTTTCTACTTGTAATTGCTATGTCTCTGTTGTTCTCTCTTGCTGTCATTATATTATATACATGCTCATGCATAATATTTATGTAAATAGGAACTACTCACAGTACTCTTTAGAGGCTTTACATGGAAATGCCACTAGAAGCTATTAAACGTTTTCATTGTTCATAACATCCTAGGGAAGTGCCAGAAGATAGAGATGCTATGAAAACAGATGTATACAAGTCCCATAATACTACTCAGCTTAGCTTGACTTCACAAGTCTTACTTGAAGAAAATACGAAGAGAATTTATACATTCCCATTAAATGTTTGCTTCTGCCTTGGGCTTCAAAATCTTCTGATTATAGAACATCACTTGTCCCGCAGTATCTTTGCGCACAGAGCTCCAAATTAAGTCTTTTCCACATTGTCTTGGGGACGGCCTCTCTACGTATGTTTGCTCTAACACTGTCTACGTCTCAGTCAGAAAGATTCTATTGTGTGTCTCGGATTCTTCTTTCTAGTTCTTTTAACTGATATTTTTTTCAATAGAAAAAGAGAAGATACCTGTTATGGTTTATGTCTAGTTGTCCCCCCAAAGCTTCATGTAATCATGGGGCATGGCTTCTGTAGATTGAGACTTGACTCATGATCCCTGGGATTGTGTTTTAGTACTGATGGGATTATCAGTCTGAGTAAGGTTGAAACTATGGGTGTGGTCTAGGGTGGGTATCCTAGGGCAGATATCCTAAGGCAAAGAGCCTGAATGTAATATAAAGAGTGACAGACTCGAGCTGGTGCTGCTGCTCTGCTGCCCTAATTGATTGGCTGCCTCTGCCACCATTTTGCTGCTGTTCTGCCGCCTTGAACTGGATGCTCTCCGCCCTGCTCCACTCAGCCTTGGGCCAACTGAATATGGACTGAAACCTTCAGTAACTGTGAGCTAAATAAACCTTTCTTTCTTTCATTTTGAGTGTTGGGTATTTGTCTCAGCAATGAGTGAAAAGTAACTAAGACAATACCAAATGTATTTCTGTCAACCAAAAAAGGTAATCCAGTTTCCTCTATCATTACTCAACAGTGAATGTCTGAAGTTATTATTTGTTTTAAAGTAACAGAGAGAGGAAAATTTAGCATATGCTATGTAGGTTTAAAAAATGAATTGCCAGTTGAATGCCACATTATTAATTCTAATAAGTTTTGCTTTTCAAAGAGAAGATAATTTATGCCAATTTATTATTAGGAGGTAGAAAATGTGTCATAATTAAAAAAAAATAAAACATTGAGCCTTATTTTGTGATTGTCTGCTAGGGTATCCCATCCCCCTGGAGTGGAGCCCACATCAGTCCTTTTCTTTATGTTCACCACTGTGATGAACATAATGAAAAGTTAGTGTTCATCAGATAAATAAATTAGTGGAGCAATGTATGAGAACAGCAGGTTTGAGTGAGGTAGTAGGGAAACACACTTGGATGCAAGGTTTATTCATCCATGTAAACAAATAGCTAATTGGATAATTAAGGAAACCTCAGCTTTTATTAAAATACTTTTCTCATATTTACTAAGGTAGTATTAAATCAAGCGACTCTAGAAAAAACACTAATAATTTATTTCTATATTGTTTTCCTTCCTTTCTATATTGACTTGTATACCCTGTATTATTTCACAGTGGATTTTAGTATGAGAAATTGTGAGTACAGGGATGAGACTTATAGATACATCCCTTAAGAGGCACATGGTTGGAGTCTTAGACAGATTTATATTTTAGGAGATCAGGCCATGAGTGAAACTTGCCATTTTATCACTCAAACGTAGCCACATACTTCAAATTTCTCATCTCTAGTAGTCATTTTCATAGTCACACATGTAAAGGTGCAACAAAATAAACACTGCACTAAGGGATACGAAGATTGACAACTGAGGGAGTCAAGGGAGCAGACAGGACCAGGGGCCTCAATTTTCTACCATTCAAGTTTCTTGCTTTCGTGCTGTGATCCCACCGTGAGACATTTCGCTTTTGAGTTATGCCAAGTGTATCAAGCCTGCTTCACCTTGCCTCGGTTTCATGGAATGGAAAGAGACTCGTTGCAGTGCGGACCTGAGCAAATGCTCAGCCATCTAATCCTGGCGGCCCTGGCTCTGTGGAGGCGGCTGGCGGTGCACAGTCTGCAAGGCACACCGCTCAAGTGAAGCGGGCCTTCCGGGGAGCAGCAGCAGGACAGAAACTGGAGCGGCCTTGTGTACTGCGGGATGCTGGCCCTTGGCTGGAGGGCTGGTCACACAGGGCTGCGGCCCTGGGACTCTCACGAGCTTCACCACGGAGGGTCTCTGAACCTCTTTTTGAAAGAGCCTAAAAACAGAAGGCAATCGAAAGGAGGAAAACCTCAGGTAAGCTAAGGATAAGCCTTTAAAAAGACAAACTAAAAAAGGCAACGTTGGCCAGTAACAGGACTGAAAGGAAGAATACACGGAGAAGAAATGTGCAGTAAGGAATTGTAAATGTCATTACCTGGTGGCCTGGAAAGTCTCTGCTGCAAATTAAGTAGCTGAAGACCCCACTTATCGGCCATACAGCCAAGTCTAGACATAGGCGTGGCCTGCCTTATACGGGTCAAATGTTTAATTTTCTTAGATTTTTATTGTCATTTCAAAGTTGGCTGGTACTCTTGCAGGACTATCAGAACTCAATTGCCAAATATGAAGACAAATTAAAATACCATCCATGATAGATAACGAACTTAATTGCTTTGTAATGAACTTTTGCAAATGCCCATGGAAAACATTAAGAAATTTAATTTAAAAATACAAATGGTTTGTTCATATCTTTTCTGCACAGGGAAGACTTCCTTATGTGGTAACAGCATGAACTTAAAAATCTCTTTTAACCAAATAAGATAAGCATAAGCTTTTGATAATTTACAAACTAGGTCACAAGCTTCTAGTTTTTCATCACTAGACTGCCCAAGGCCACTTAGCTGTTTTTACAAGTAGACAGTGTTACTGAAAACGCAGCCCGAACTGTAAGTCCAACCTCTCCATAACAAGCCAGCCAGGGCAACTGACTTAGTTAGAAAATTTCCATTGGCAAGTATATTTTGAAATTCCAGAGGTCCATCCAAGGCCACAGTGATTATTTTACCACTTACACCAGTGAAATATCTGTATGTTTTGATAATATTTAGGAAGCAATATAATATCTTTTCTAATTTCTCTGATTAATCAAATTGATTTATTTATGTATTCACTTATTGATTACAAGGTCTCACCACACAGCTCAGACCTGTAATCACCCTCCTGTCTCAGCCTCCCCAGCACTGGTGTTACAGGCATGCACCACCATGCCCAGTTTTGGTGGCCTGCATGACATGCTCAGGTTCTGTGGCAGGCATAGCATGCAGTACCAGAAGTCAAACCCAGGTCCTTGAACCTAGCACAGAGGCACTTAGACCACAGAGCTGTTTTCCCAGTCCTAATCAAATTTAATTTTAAAATGAAGATAAATATTTATTTATATACATGAAAAGTAGGGAATACATTCTCTTTTTCAGAGCAATAGGTTTTTTCAAAAGAAAATTAGAATAATTATGTTCAAATACTTTCAACATGTAAAGAAATGTATTGACAACTGTGACCATCTTCATATTACAGGATTTTTCAAAATCAGAGCTTCTGAAGTAGACTTCTAGAAATTAAAAGCAATTGGCAATGTAAGGTGAATACAAACAGGCATATTGTGAGACACGGGAAGTAACTGAATGCAAATCAGACCCTTCAAATGAGTATGGTTTGTTTTCCTTTCTGTCTTATGCTATCTTTAAATAGTCCCGTCAGCCACCAAGTGACAGGATGGCTTCGTAGCTGTGTTTACCTTTGGTGATCACGTCATCTCCCCCTGTTGTCCAAACGGATAAAATCAAGCCCTCTAGAAATAGTGAGACTCTCCCCACCCCTGTCGTCTGTAAGCTGCCATGAGGCAAGCAGACACCTTCTGAAGTTTGGTGTGTGCTGTTTTCCCTCCGTGCTGTAACAAGACAAGCCCTGTCTTTTAACCAGGTTGCCGTGAAGAAGTGACTCAGACATCTTCATGGCCTCGAAAGGTAAGATGAACTAGAGCCAGTGAAGAAATTTTGTCTCTAATTACGACGATATATATATAGCTGTTGAGGAATTATAATGAATAACATTAATACTTTAAAAGTTATCATTTACTTCTTTTGAACATTGGAATTTTAAAATCATAACTCCAAGGAGAACGATGCACTAATAAGCACACATGCATGCCCACACACATACACACACACACACACACACTCACTTTATCTGAGAGAGTGTAAAAGTTCAGATGTAAAGAATGTTTTAGTTATTGTGGATATAAACCTAGTGCATTTATAAGAAAAGCTGCATAGAAAAATAAGAACAGTGATATTTGATGTCAGACACAAGAAAAAGACAAAATTATAAGCTTAAAGGGATCTCAAGGAAACCACATATAAATTTGAAAGTGCTGAACAATAATTTGCATGACTTAATTTCTCGTCTGTTGTTCAAAATATGCTATATATCAAACTATTATAAATAGTACACTCTATGTTAATCATAGCCCTTAAATTTTAAGGATGAGAAATACATATTTCTGTATGATAAATCAAAAATCTTTCAACGTTTTGGATAATAGATTAAATATAAGAATTCAAAGAAAATAGCTGTTTAAACAAGTAGATCAGTTAGGAAACTGAAGGTAGAGACACTTGGTATGGTTTCCCTTAGAGCCCTAACGTCATGGAATATTATTTCTGCTCTCTTATATTAGAGAAGTTTTCAAAAGATGAGAGATGTGTTTTTTAATGATTAAGATGTTGTGTTTTCACTAAGACTACTTGTGAAACTTGTACAAAAGTGAAATTTTAACATCTTGCTATTCTATTATCAGAATAAACCATTATACACTAGGATATAATGAAAGTTCAGCATAAAAATTATGATTTATATAATTACCAGAAGTTTTAAATTGAGTTGTAATAGGATGAGCTCACAAATTTATAACATCTTAAAGTACATTGATAAACTACTCAAAGAAATGTATATACTTATTGCACTTAACACACTATTTAATATTAAACAAATGAGGTCATTGTTTTCCTTTTGATCAATATTTAATGTAGTCACATCTCTGAGAATTACTGGGAAAGTTTGCAGATTTAATATACACAAACAACAAAAATCAATTTTGTTACGAATGAGTGTTATAAATTTTAATATGTTTATAGTCTATATGTGATGATAAACAAAAATCTTCACAAGTATTTTCTTTTGTTTAACTGTCACTAACACTTAGGCCAAAATGCTTCATCACTTTATAAAATAGGAGTTCCAGCAACACAGTAGCCTGTAAGGTAAAGAGTTGCACAGTATATAAAATATTTATAAGCTAGTTATACATTTTTAAAAGAGTAGATAGAAATTCAAAGCCAGACAGAAATTCAAAGGAGCTCCTTCTTTATCTGGTGGTCTGAGTCTTTGAAGAAACTTGTGACTAGAAAGCAAGATTATGATCAAATTATGATTAATCTACCCAAAAGGCAGTGGTATTCAGTAATAAGATCTTCAGGTTAAACTCAGAGGCAAAACTTTAGGTGGAACACCAACACTTCTTCTGTGATCTATTCACAATACTTAATATGTGTTGCTGATGAAATGTCTGTTACATATCCTACACTACTTTAAAAAATTGAAATGTCAATGCAGTGGTCTTTGGAATTAACACTTTTGTCTGAGAAGACAAATCAAATTGTAGTAGTTATTTACCTAAAGTATTTTTAGGACCTTTTTCTTCAAGTACATTGAAAGATGTCACTTGTAACTTTATGATGTTTTTTCATCCATAGAACTGTTCTGTCAGCTGACATATCCCAGATTTAAAAGGTAGAGTAGAAAGCCGCTCACTCAAACAAACTTCCATGAACTGCGTGTTAGGGTTGAAGGAAAACCACTGCCATCTATTGTTAAGGATATACGTGCCACTCCAAACTTAGCATATGTGTCATGAGAGTATTTATTCAAATCTTTGTGCAGCTGTTATAAACTTCCTTTTTATGCTAATATAGCGCCAGTTTATTTGTTTCTCCCATTCGCACGTCTTTAGAACCGTTTTAATTAGAATCAAACATCCTCATCAGTATACTATAACATCGGTAGTAAACGATGCTATATTACAAGTACAGTGATGACCTCACACGATGCATGTATAAACACATCTACACATTCTAAATCATTGTTTTAGTCAAATTATATAGCTCTTGCTCAAGTTACTACCAGCACTCTCCCATATTTCTTTCTCTCTGAATTAAAATTCAAATGATGTTGGCAACAAAAAACTAAAAATAGGGCTGGAGAGATAGCTCAGTGGAATAAGCACCTGCCTGGCAAGCGCAAGGTCCTGAGTTCAATTTCCAGTACTGCAAAAGCAAACAAACAAATGTTAAAATGGAGGCAAAGTCACTGAAGTAAAAGGTAGAAGATAACCTATCTAAATCAAGAATTGACAAACACTGTAAGAAGGATTCCATAAAATGGCCTAAGTGTAAATATATGTTGAGATTTTCATTCTCTTGCAGATACACAGAACCAGAAAGGTAGAAGCCTGCCTCATTTTCTTCCGGGAATTCCAGGTACAGACCGAAGCTGTATCAGCCCTTCTTCCAACCCCGGGAAGCAAGTGCGGCAGCAAGGACCCCATCCACCACGAAGCTTCCTCACAACAGTCAGTGTCCCTCCTGGTCTAGAATATTTAAGCCAGGTGTTTATACCTTTACATTTCCATAAATGTTTTCCCTGTAAAATTAAAGTCTAGTTGCTTTGGTTTTCAGCTAACATTGAAAAATTTCAATAATTTACTGAACTAAGAAAGGCCTTATAAATCACAAAATTAGAGACTATCTTATTTAGCAAGAGTCTGTCTGCTTTTATTGCTAATTTTATCTTCATCTACTTAACAGTGTGATGAACTAAATATTTTTAATAGAGCTACTTAGCACATTATCAACCTTCTGCTCTCTGTTCAGGTGTTGGCAAACTTATCCCCAGGGAATTGTCTAGTATGTCTTAGTCACCTACAGCTATTTAGTTAAAAGAATATTTATTGAGTACTTGCTATACTCGAGACGTATACAAAGTATGAAACATAGGCTCGCTCACTCAAAATGTTTACATCCTCTTTGACCAAATAAAAATTGCCGGGCGTGGTGGCTCACGCCTGTAATCCCAGCACTAGGGAGGCTGAGGCAGGAGGATCGGTGCGAGTTCAAGACCAGCCTGGGCTACAAAAGTGAGCTCAAGACCAGCCTCAACTGCATAGCGAGACCCTGTCTCAAAAAGACAAAAAAAAAAAAATGGCTTTTTTTGTTTTGTTTTTTTGTAGAACTGGGGATTGAGCTCAGGTTCTTGTGCTTGTCAGGCAAGTGCTTATTCTACTGAGCTATCTCCCCAGCCCCAAAAATTATTGATTAAAATGAAAGGATTTATACAAAAGTCAGGCTACTGTATGAAATACCACACATCTGCAATCCCACCTTCTTGGAAGACAAAAACCAGAGAACTGCAAGTTCCCAAACTGGATATGAGCCTAGGCAACTTAGCAAGATTCTATCTCAAACTAAAGCTATACATATGGCTCAAGGCATAGCCCTGCATGCTAGAGTTCTTGCCTAGTCCATGAAAAGCCATGGTTCAGTCCCTGTCTTAACCCCTAAAAGTAAATAATAATAATAATAATAATAATAATAATAATAATAGTAATAAGGACCCAGTTCTAATACATGCAAATATATAAAGACAAAAAGTTTGATACAGCCCTAAATCCTGAAGCAGACTTTTGCAGTGAGCTGAAAGTTCAACCTGATCTCCAAAGGAGAGAGGAAAAGCAAGTTACCAACTATTGTCTTCTCATGCTAGTGCACCTCTGGGTCAATTTCCTTTAAAAATGATCACTAGTAGGCTTTGTCACTGTTCCAGACATTGCAGAGTAGGCAGCAATTCAGGCCTCATAATAATTCCGCTAACAAAGGTCATCTTCTGAATAATATCACAAATATACAGCAATTACAATACATATACATATATAATTGTTTTTATATTTTGCTCTACAAAAATTAGAAATGCACTTACGCTAATATTGAGATGTCAGCACAGCTGCTGCAATTTTCAGCTTCTTTGGCATTTTTTCAAACTATAAAGTCTATCTCCTTTATCAAAATCAAATCTCTGTGTTAATTCCCTAAAGGTACAAGAGATTTCTGTTATGCCTGATAGGGTTTAAGCTGCACGCAGCATATGTTCCTGGGAAAATGTTTATAATTGCAGATGCCTCCTCCAGAAACCCACTGGCAGACAAATGTACGTTAGAGACTGGCGAGCTCAGGGAGATATGTAAAAGAGCTGGAAACGCTAGACTACCCTCCTCCATCTGCAGGAAGGATCAGCTGTAATAGCTGACTAGAGTTGATTAACTGCTGCAAGCTGTTTGGGAATGTTGTCAGACAAGGCATTGCCAAGTATAAAAGTGATATACCAGCGCCAGAGGGCAGAGGGTTGTGATCACATATGGTCATCGCATATTCTTCTTCCATCCATGAACGATGACACACTCAGAGCCAGATGCTTGACACGAATACATATTTTTAACATTCAATAAATAGAAATCTGAGCACATTGGATTCAAGGCAAAATTTAGTACACTTTCCAAAAATGCACCTCCCCAAATCTTCAGAAAACAAAATATGCCACAAATTGTTGAATACCTTTCTTCTAAAGGGAATAAATTACTCACTTTATGCTCCAAGGACATTTACCTACTTTGAAGCAGTGCACACATAAAGGAATGAATGAGCACTTCAGAAGCATCTTGCCATCAGCCTTTACATAAATTTTGAGTGTTACCTTTGAACTAAAAATTAAAATCATGAACATTTGGAAATAGTACGTTCTGTATTATGTGCAGGGAATCATATACTAAAACTCTTCCCATATAAAAAGTTAGGCAATTGCTTAAAATTTTACTTTATTATGAAGAAAGTTTATCCAGTGACTACTGGGAAAAATATTTTCATAAAAATTTGAAAATAACTGTGTACTATGTAATATAAGTTAAACCTAGGCATAAAATTAATTAATTCTCTTTAGATTGGATTATACATTCATAATACTTAATAACATATCTTGCATCTAAAAATAGGAATTACAGTAACTAGTTATAACTAGTGATAATTATGCAATGATGAATCATTAAAATTTAGTCACCAGTAGGTATGAGAAGCTAATCCCATTAATTTAATATCTAAATTATTTTGAAATAAATATACAATATTAAGGGAATGAATGCCACTTGTGAACCAGACTTTTTCAACAGCATTTCCAGGCTGTACATCCAAAGCTGTCATTGAATTGTCATTTCTACAACTTTCATGCTTATGGAGTACTTTACTTGCCCTCATACCTGAATATATAATTCGGTCTGTTTAAAAATTTTATCAGTTCTTAGCCCAACAACCAATAGAAAGAATGGCAAGGGTCCTTTTAGTTTGTAAGTGACTCACTTGCAAACTACAAGGGATACTTAAAAGAAACTACAAGAACAACAAAAATCAAGGCCCTCAAATCCAGGAGTTTTACCCACAAAAAGAAATCAGATCACTCTTAGTAGAGTATGAGGTGAGCATTAAGAACAAAAAAAGAAAGAAAGGCATTCACACTTCACTGTGTCACCTAAGCATTATTTCTTCTAATTCCTAAGTTCAACAATGTCAGCAATATGGCCACTTAGAGGTCATATCAGAGCTGGCAGCAGTTTACCTGCTCAATGACCTTGGTAAATTCTTTAATTGCTCTGGTACTATTTCGTCACATCTAAGATTATTATCTACTTCTGAATTTTTCTGAGGATGCTACAATCAGTGATGGATGGTAGACACTCAATAAACAACAACTATTATTTTATATTAAAAAGTACAACTTTCATGGTTGAGAATAGATCAATTAATACTTTCAAATTTTTATGACTGCTATTTGTTCTGTAGCACTCATATTCAGGGTTTGCAAGCCCAAGCGCCTTAGTTGTGGTCCCTGTGTTTCCATGCCTAAGTAACTTGTGTAGGGAGGGGGGGCTAGATGGCCATGTGGGGCCTTGGTAGGGCACAGCTCTTCTTTACCCACAACTCTCCATTTCCTGAAAAAAAAATCAGTACTAATGCAACACACTCTAAAAGACAAATGTTTCCTCGTAATTGTTAACGTGGGTTTAACACATCTCAGATTAAATGGCTGAAAATTTGAGAAGCATTTGTGAATCTTTAAAAAATGGATGACATGTACTCTTTAATCAATGCTAACATTTAAAAAACAAAATAATATTGACCTTAGCTTTATGTCAAGATATTCAAGGAGAAAGGGTAATTATGTAGCTTCCCCTTTTCTGCATGTGAGGTATCCAACCAATATCATATTTTAGTAATTATTTGCTTGGTTTAACAATTCCTGGTGAGTTTATTAATATAAAGAAAGAATCAGGGGCCCAGCAGGATGGCTCAGTGGTCTAAAGCGCCTGCTTAGGAAAGCTTAGGCAGCTGCAGGGACCGCGGTTCAATCCCCAGCACCACATGCTGCGCCAGCCCTGCCCTCAGGGCAGGCTGAGCCGGCCATAAAAATAAATAAATAAATAAACAAACAAACAAAAGTTCTAAAGCAAGAAAAAAATTTTAAAAAAAGAATCAAGTAAGTGAAATTTTAAGGCAAAATAAAAAGTGAAACATTAGAAATATCAACAGTTGTGGCAATGTTCAGGGTTTTGTGTTAGTAGATTTTGAAGTAGTAAAGATCAAATTCAAAATATGCAAAAAGTTATTCTAAGAATATATGCCTTATAGTTCCTTTTTATTTTTTTTATTTTTATTTATTTATTTATTTATTTATTTATTGCGGGATTGGGGTTCAAACTCACGACCTTGCACTTGCCAAGCAAGCACTTGTGCCACGGAGCTATCTCCCCAGCCCCCACAGTTCCTTTTTAAAAGTGACATGTACTGCATATTTTAATAGTCATTTTATATTGTCTATACACAATCTCGATAAATCAATTCCATTTTTAATTACAGAAGATAACTGTTATTACATATTCAGTGGTAGAACTTTTGTATATATATTGACATTTTGTGGCATTTGGGTAGATTTTTCCTACCCAAAGGAAAGTGTGATTGGGAAATTTTTTTAAATAAACTTTTCTATATTAAACAAAAATGTTTAATGTGTGACAAGAATGAGTTACAGGATAGCAGATTGACACTGAGTTAGGGATTGTGGGTGGGGAGGCTCGACCTTCATTCAAATCATTAATGCACTTCTTCATTTCTTTAAGATACATTGTGGGAACATTTAAAACATCTGAGGCTTGTTTCAAAATGGCCTTTTTTTAAATCCATTATCAAAAAAAGACAAAGTTAACCACTGTCATTTTGACAAATCTAACTTGGAATTTTAAGAGTCAATGACACAGCTTTACTTGACTAAAACACATTTTATCCTTGTTTGCATTACAAAAATGTAACATCTTTTCAACTAGTGTAGTAAAAATCATGAAAATCAGTTAATTTCATGTTGTGTCTGAAGTAGGTTAATGGTAACATCTCCAAAAGTTTATGACATGTGATATAATATTTTTATTTCATTTCTGTCATCTTTTAACAGTTAGACTTGATAATTATACATCAGCAGGTGGAGCTTCTGGGAAGTAAGTATATTATATTGTACTATATTCTACATTTACTAAAACTGTTGAAAATGTTTTCATTTTTAGAAGTTTCTTTACATTTATAAATATTGTAAACACTAATATTAAACATGTAGAGGAAAATTAGATCAAAAAGAACCCTTGGAAGGGCTGGCAAGATAGCCTGGCAGAGTGTCTGCTTAGGCAAGCGCAGGGACCAGGGTTCGATCCCTGATACCACATGCCACAGTGGCCCTGCCCTCCAGGCACACTGAGCCAGGGATGAAGTACAAGTGTGGTGGTGCAGCCTGTAATCCCAGCCCTGGGGAGGCTGAGACAAGAGCATCACTAGGAGTGAGAGCTACTTAATGAAACCCTGTCATAAATAAATTAATTAAAGAGCTCTCAACTTATTTTTTAATAAAACTTAAAGGTAAGATGATTTGTGCAATTTAAATGTATGGAACTCTCTGAGTCTTTGGTGCTGTTGCTGGCCAAATTCTAAAATTACATTTGATCTTAAAACAACTAAATGGAGAGCCAGGGAGATAGCTCAGTAGAATAAATGTTTGTCTGACAAGCACAAGGTCCTAAATTCAATCCCCAGTACTAAATAAACAAATAAATAAATAACTAAAGGGGCTTCACCATTCCCATGGAAGCTAGTATTTATATTTCTTAACAGTTTCAGAAATCAAACAGGAGATTAAATAATAAAGACTCATCAAATCAAAGTGCCTCTGTTTGGCATTTCATTAATAATTAACCAAACATACATATTATTTGTCAATATACCAATTTATAAGAATGATTGATTTGAATTTACTTAGGTATTTTATGTTCATAGTAATCTATATTAGTACTAAAGTATGTCAAAATTTAAATATATATGGGGCTGGCAAGATGGTTCAGTGGTCCAAAGTGCTTGTTTAGGAAAGCTTAGGCAACTGCAGGGACCGAGGTTCCATCCCTGACACCACATGCTACTCCAGCCCCACCCCTGGGGCAGGCTGAGCTAGCTATAACACCAAAAAACAATTAAATATATAATTACATAGTACACAGCCACATATACACTACCAGAGATTTTAGACACAATAATTATTATGACTGTAAATTGTAATGATAACACACATAGCATAGTAATGACGGCATTAGTTTTAGGTCATGAATTCTTCTTTATAGTATTGGTTCTTTATTTGCAGAATGGCATTAATATTTTCAGTCATATCTCTAAATGAAAGCAAATTGATAACATAGCCTTATTTCAAGAGTTTGCTGGATTTTTATGGCTAAGGCTTCCAAATTTAAAGCATGAAAGTGGATTTGCATATAATAATTAATCTCTTCCTCTATTTTCATGACTCACACATCCCTTATTTAAAAGTGTTGATTCTAACTAATGCACTGTTTTCTAAAATGTTTTCTCTGTTAGTGATTCTTGGCACTGAGACCTCCAACAAATATGAAATTAAAAACAGCTTGGGAGAAAGAATTTACTTTGCAGTGGAGGAAAGCATCTGTTTCAATCGCACATTCTGCTCCCCACTGCGGTCCTGCACCCTGAAAATCACAGATAGCTCGGGTCGGGAGGTGATTACAGTAAACCGACCCTTACGGTGCAACAGCTGCTGGTGTCCTTGCTACCTCCAAGAGGTGAGTTGCTGGCTCTGCCTGGCTTTTTATTTTTGAATTTTAGCAAACGTTGTTATGACTTTTATCTGAAGCTATGTGTCAGTTCATTTTTTCATGGTTTGAGTTTGTGCCTTGTGTTCTAATATAATAGAAAGCGCGAGGACTTGGTGAGTTGCTAGAATGTACTCCTTTCCACCCAAAATCTGTGGTGGTGTTCAATGATGCTGACTGATAAAGAAGACTAAGGCATCATGCAAGTGAGACACATGCTCTTTCACCTTCGCACTGGCCACGTAATTGTGATGTGTGCAAGTTCCACCTCTTGGCCAAACACCTTGGGCCCCCATAACAGCAGCGAAGTCTGTGCGGTGGGGATAACACTCCACTCCCCTGCAGGGTTCTCTTCAGTAGGTGTCCTTTAACATGGGATTTTTCACCTTCCACTGGCCCATTTATGACAAACTGCAGGTAGAGATTAGCAAAGGCATTGTTACTGGTCTAAAAATAATAATAAATGTTCTTATTTTAAAATAGATTTTCATCATTATGTAATAAAAAGGTGTTAAATAATTCTCAGGAACACACGTCATTGTATCATTGGGTTGCTAAAGAAATTTTGCTTACTTTTACTTTGCTTTTATTTATCTTTTTAAAAAAGTGGGGCCCGGTGGGATGGTTCAGTGGTCTAAAGCGCCTGCTTGGGGAAGCTTGGGAGGCTTCAGGGACCGCGGTTCAATCCCCGGCACCACATGCTGCGCCAGCCCTGCCCTCAGGGTGGGTTGAGCCTGCCATAAAAATGAGTAAATAAACAAACAAAGGTTCTGAAACAAGAAAAAAAAATAAAATAAAATAAAAAATTCTTTAAAAAAAAAAAAGTAAAAAATAGGGGCTTGGCAGGATGGTTCAGTGGTGTAAAGCGCCTGCTTAGGAAAGCTTAGGTGGCTGTAGGAACCGCGGTTTGATCCCCGGCACCACATGCTGTGCCAGCCCTGCCCTCAGGGCAGGCTGAGCTGGCCATAAAAATAAATAAATAAACAAAGAAAAGTTCTGAAACAAGAAAAAAAAAATTAGCCGGGCATGGTGGCTCACGGCTGTAATCCCAGCGCTCGGGAGGCTGAGGTAGGAGGATTGGCACAAGTTCAAGACCAGCCTAGGCTACAAAAGTGAGCTCAAGGCCAGCCTCAACTGCATAGCGAGACCCTGTCTCAAAAAGACAAAAAAAAAAAAAAAAAGAATCTTTTAAAAAAAAGTAAAAAATAAAATAGTTAAAAAAAAAAAAAAACAACCAAACAACATTAGAAATGACACAAGTGAGGCTGGGGAGATAGCTTGGTGGAATAAACACCTACCTGGCAAGCACAAGGACCTGGGCTGAATACTGGGTACCATGTGCCATCAAGGTCCACCCTTGCCACAGAGCAGACCACTGAAACCCAGCGTCATGGCACACACCTGTAATCCCAGTGCTGGGGAAGCTGAGACAGAAGGATCACTATGAGTACAGGCTGCATAGCCAGTCTCTATACCAAATAAATAAATAAATGAGTACATAAGTAAATAAATAAATGATTTTTAGTTTTATAAAGAAAAAAAATGATACAAGGGCCCAGGATATACCTTAGTGGCATGAGTGTCTGCCTGGCACGTGCAAGGTCCCAAGTTCCATTCCCCACACTAAAAAAAGAATTGGAGAAATTAAAAATGATATGGAATTTCACTAAGAAAATTACAGGAATTCAGCAATGATTGCTGTGTTGCATATTGTCTTCAAATTTGTTGCTCACATTAACAGACATAAGCATGTAAAATTGGATATATATAGATAGATAGATATAGATATAGATATAAATGAGAGAAGAAAACATTGATCATTAACTGCTCCTTTCAAGAAACCAACAGAAACTGTCAGCACGGTCATCCAAGCCATTTAGTATGACATCTCTGTGAGGCAGAAAGAGCTGCCTTACTTTCTGCATCTTACAGTCAAGGTGACCAGAGGTGGTGCCTTGCCTAGGGTCACACGTTCAGCAAATACCTTTGAGGAATCTCGGGTAAGATATCTCACACTAGCCCCAAGCTTCTCTGCTGAAGACCTGTGTATACGTTATGTCTTTAGGATAAGGAGGAACAGGAATGCCAAAGGTGATTATCTGAGGAGGCTCCTAACAGTATCTATCGAAGTTAATCTCCAGCTATTCACAGGCGAGCACTTGAATAAGGGACGCAACGTCTCAAGAACTGTCATGAAGCCTAAGAATTTTCATCATCCTCCTGAGCATATATGGAAGATTAACATACTCTGAGATAATATGACCAAGAGTAATAAATATATGTATCCATTTTTTAATTTCTGGTAATCAATATTTTATACTTACATAGTAACCTCGTGTCATATAAATAAAAATATAAGATGTATCTTGAGAATCATTATGTTATTTTAATTTGTTCAGAATCAAACCAATTAGTTCAGAAAACATTTCAGAACAAATATGTGTAGTTCAAAACAGTCCAGTAAACCCACCTCTGCTTCTTGCCTACACTACTGCATGGGCGTAGAACTGTGAAGTTATTGAGCAGAGTGAGAAGAAGGATAGATGATGAAGAGCTATTGTAATGTAAAAGCAACAATATTTTTTGTACTCACCCTAATTCACATTGCTAAATGATTTGACTTGGCTTATATAAATGTGTATGTAAAGGGCCAGCCAGATAGCTCAGTGGGTTAAAGTCTCTGCTTAGGCAGACACAGGGACTGGGGTTGGGTCCCTGGCGCAGTGTGCCAGCCCCGCCCCCAGGGCATGCTGACACAGCAAGTGAGACTGGGCTGGGTGTGGGGGCGCACACCTGTAATCCTAGCACTAGGGAGGCTGAAAACAGGATCACTATGCGTGTGCTCTGTACAGTGAGATCCTGTACACCTTGTACTAAATACATTTTTAAAAATGTGTACATAGTTGGGTCAAATACTAGTTGGAAAACTGCCACGTTCTAGCGTTAATACTTCAAAAGATGTGAACCAGCAATCAAATTAACATTTGTTCAATAACTGAAATTCTGTACAAAAAAAGAGAGCATTTTCAAAACTTAAATATGAAATGGCAAAGGAGCTACTTGCAGTGTTCCAGGGCCAGATGATAGTGTGGGGCAGTTTTTTTAAAGAAAATACAAAATAAACTCTTAGGCGTAGTGCCACACAAATCTGTAGAGTGGACTTCTACGTGTATAGGACAAAGGTGTCATATAAATGTAAAAATTGCCACTGCTTTACAGTTGTTAGAGGTCATCTTTAGAATAACTCGTGCAAGCCCAATGGGGTACTGTTTGAAGGTAACATTTCATCATGATGACATTAAAATGTAATAACCTTAGAAAATCTTGTTCTATTTCCTCTCTTCTTCCAGTTAGAAGTCCAAGCCCCTCCTGGTACTACAGTTGCTTATGTCACACAGAAGTGGGACCCTTTTCAACCTAAATTCACAATACAAAATGCCAACAAAGAAGATATTTTGAAAATCGTTGGTCCTTGTGCAACATGTGGCTGTTTCGGTGATGTGGATTTTGAGGTATGATTGACAAAACAGGGTTTGCACTTAGGTTCTGACCTTTTCGTGACATAACTCAGATTTTACAAAATGTATAAAATATGCCTGAAATAAAGGACTAAGAGCCTGCTTAGGTAAGTACAGGGGCCAGGGTTCGACTCCGGCACTACTTGCCACACCAGCCCTGCCCCAGGTGCCCTGATGTGCACACCGAGACCAGGCATGGTGGCACATGCTGTAATCCCAGCCCTGGGGAAGCCGAAACAGGAGGATCCCTGGAGTCTGAGCAGCATGCTGAGACCACATACCAAAAACATTTCTAAAAAATATTCAGATATACCAGAAATAAGTTTAGGAAATTATAGTAAAATAATCTAGTAAGCTTATTATTTTATGCCCATAGTATGAATTTTTAATTTCAGGTGTCAAGTTTAAGAATTAAAACAATATTAATATTATAAAAATATACCACCTTGACCAGGATGTTAAACGGTCACCTAAGCAAAGATCTCTGCTGTAGATTACAAGTTTTATTCAAAGCACTTTTTAAAACTGAAAGGCAATGATGGCCAACAAATTTTCTTTTGAAAATATCTTACAATGGATAAAAATATTATCATTTCTTAATGAAAAAACAAATGTCGTATTATTTTAAAACATAAGCCTTTGAAAACCAAAATTTTCATGTCTATATGATTTTTACTTTATCAGACAACAAGTATTTTTCTGATTCCAGATTCATAGTACATAACATGTCTAATGGCTTTAAGTAAGTGGAATGATAAATGAAAGTTGTAAAAAGCAAAAGTGTGTATATAATTTATTAATCCTCAAATTATGCATCTTATTTCCTATAGACTTACTCGAGGCCTCATCTTGAAAGTAACTCTAATTAATGTATTATTGATTTTAAGGCTACATTTGTAAGATTTGTTAAATCTCTTCTGTGAGATAATTCACTCAGTTTTCTATAATTGAGTGTTAAAATAAATAGATTCAACTTCAATTTTCAATAATGCAAAGTATCTTAGCAGATTTCCTTAGACGTACATTTTAGGGAAAGGAGAAAGCCTAATATAAAGTTGCACTTATTTTTCATTCATTCATGGATACATACTCTAGGGCATTCCATTTTTAAGACTCCAGGGAAAATGATGCAGATAGTATACATGACTGTACAGTATGAGATGTATTCATTCCAATTATTCCAAAAAGAACTTGGCATCATATTTCAAGAACAATATTAATAAGTAAAAGTCATCCTTAAAATTTTTAGTGTTTATGGTAGTAAAAATGTCCTAAATTACTTTCTCTAATTTCAACTTGTTACCCCCATATGAAAAGTTAAAATTTATATTAAATAACGTGCATCATTATAATGGGAAATGTAGTAAGAAGATGCTTGATTTATAAAACTGAATAGCAGATTCCCGGCAAAACCTGACAGGCATTAGTGTGAATTTTCTGTAGTGTACACTAACTCAGAAAGATTTTATGTTAAAATAGGAATAAACTTAGAAAAGAATGATAAGTAATGTCTTCAGTTTAATATAAAAATCCAAGTTAACAATCTGTGATATTGTGTAATGATCTAATAACAATGAAGTATTGGTTGATATCTACAAATGACTGGAGAATTCAACTTTAAAATCTAGATCCCAACTAACCCAATTCCATTACACGTAGAAAGTATAATTGAACGGCGCCCCTGCTGCCACCTTGTGGTTGCTTGGCCTTATTTATTGCCGTATTCTCAGTCTGCATACAAAAAAGAAATAAAAAGTCTCAGGGAGGATTAAAAAATGACCGTAAAATCATACTTCTAAGAGAGTAATTATAAAATTGAATTAAAATTGCTAACTAATTAATTCCTAACTGATTGCTAATTAAATTGCTAACTTTTTGCTTAAAGCAATGAGCAAGATGGAATTGTTACTTAGTGGTGGTGAACAAAATAATTTCTCATGAGAAGTAAACATACCAAGAAATGTGAAACCATCTCATTATACCTTGAAATTTGCTACCTCTCATTTCTATCTCAAAGGTGAAAACCATTGATGAAAAGCTGACAGTTGGGAAGATTTCAAAGTACTGGTCAGGATTTGTAAACAATGTTTTCACAAACGCTGACAATTTTGGGATTCACGTTCCTGCAGATCTTGATGTGACAATTAAAGCTGCAATGATTGGTGCTTGTTTTCTCTTTGTAAGTATGGCCTCAGCGAGTATACGTGAGTTTTCTACCTGTTGTCTGCCAGTTTCTATGGAGCCCATCCCAGGGTGGATCCAACTTTGTGTTTTGTTGTATTTTAGGGAAGGGTCCTCAGGGTGTTGTTCAGGTCTCACTACCGTAGTGATCGGCCTGTTTATAGCCTCCCAAGAGCTGAGCTTACAGGTACATGCCACCATGTCCAGTCTCAATTGCCATCTCAGCGCTTTCCGGAGATAGGGCCAGCACGGCAGGCCCGGGGTTCAAACCCCTGACCCCTGCACCTACTTGCAGGTGCTTTAATCCACGGGGCTATTTGGCCGGCCCTTTTCTCCAGGTCCTGCGCCCAACTTTGGGTCGCAGAGTACATTTCATGCATAGAAGGTGGGTTTAGGCCCAATCTGTTTTTTTCTCATTTTTTAGAAATCAGGATTTGAAAAACCTGCGTTTCTCTCCCAAGCAGGGTGGCACGTGCCTGTAATCCCATCATTCCAGGAGGCTGAGGCAGTAAGAAAAAACAAGAAAAGGCTAGGTCTGAGTTCAAAGAGCCTGAGCTCTAATTCAACTTCTCTAAACAACAAAAACAAAAAGCTGTACGTTTCTACGTTTCTAGTAGGCAGCCCCTCAAAGCAGTCTCATGAGACCCCTTCTCATTACTTCCTCAAAAGCTTCCCTTTCACTGTCAATTTAGGTTTGGGCATAGTGGTGCTTTCACTGAAAAACATGTAAACATTAACATTACGTGATTCATCTTGGACAAAGATCAGGACTATCGCATCGCTTTAAAATGAGCAAGGTTATATTGAGAATACGAAGAGTACAGCTTTCTCCCCCTTCCAATGTGGAGACTGACGTTCGGTGCACAGATAGCTAAATGGCTTCCAGTTGTCCTTAGAACTAAGACATATCCTGCCCTTCATTTCCAGCTTATACTTTTGTTCAAGACATGTTTTGGTACCTGGAATTTGGTGCAAAAAGAAAAAAAAAAAAAACGCTTATGTAGAAGCACTTGGATGTCTTCTCCTAGTCATCTTCCCTGAGATCTTTCAAAATATCATTTTGATGCAATCAAAAAAAATTCTCATGATTATTTAATGAATGAATATCTTTCCTCATGCTTCACTCTTCCGTGTTCCAGGACCCTAAACCTAATGAGGATGTGTCCTCCTGCAGAACCACATCAGCCCTCCTCATTGCCTGTCCTTGAAAGACACTAGAAAAATAAACCCAAAACAATTCCCTATCAGATCACTGCTGAACATTCAGAGTTGAGCACAGAGGCAGAGACCCTTGCCTACTAGGGTTACTTATTCAGGACTTGGGTGGAGCTCCTTTACCTTCCTGATTCCCTATCACTGATAGAAGGTAGAATTAATATGTGAAGAGTGCTACGTTTTTATACTTTTTTTTTTTTTTTTTTTTTTTTGTCTTTTTGAGACAGGGTCTCACTATGCAGTTGAGGCTGGCCTTGAGCTCAGTTTTGTAGCCCAGGCTGGTCTTGAACTCGCACCAATCCTCCTGCCTCAGCCTCCCAAGTGCTGGGATTACAGGCGTGTGCCACCACGCCCGGCTTTTATACTTCTTTAGTTAAACTCAATTTCTTTTTCATTTATAAATGAAACCAATCCCAGCCACCGTTACCTGTCACCTACTGTTTGTTGTATGTCTGAATCCCTTTATCCACATTTTTTATCATTCTGTACTTTATCACCAAACTCCCTAAATTCATATGCATGCACGTGCACACACACATGCACACACCATGCACGTACACACATGCACACATTCGCGCACACTCACACATCACCCTTTGCCCCAAGACATTCATTAGACCCTTCTGATTAATGCTCACATTTACTTTCTTTTCTTTCTTTCTTTCTTTTTTTTTTTTTAATATGCAGTTAGTACAGGATCTACAGGGTCTCACGGCACAGATAGGACTCCACAGTGATTCTCTTGTTTTCACCCTCCCAAGCTCTGGGATTCCAGGTGTGTGCCACCAGGCCCAGCCTCAGTCACTGTCTCAGCATGCCCCAGGGTCAGGGCTGGCACAGCACATCATACTTGTAACATTAAAAACTCTTCAGGCACAGTGGTGCATGCCTGTCATCCTGGCATTTGAGGAACTCAGGAAGGAGGATCACTGAGAATTTTAGGCCAGCCTTATTGTGAGTTCAAGGCCAGCCTAAGCTACATAGGGAGACTGTGTCTCAAAACACCCACCCAACATTGTTAAAAACAGATAATGTAAAATGTGATCTATTTGCCTACTTTATGTAACAGATTAATGACAAATACAAGCTTTCAAAGCTAATATTACATCTTTTTTTCTATCTTAAGCCCCTTTTCTTTAGAAAGTATTAAGATCTTCTCACTGTCTAGATTTTGAAATACAGGTACTCTTAAACAAGTATATGTCCCTGGTTTTGTTCACAATCTTTGCAAGATTAACAAAATGTATATTAAATAAATGCTGATCTACGTTGTGCTTAGAAGCTAGCAGAGGTGTAACATAGCCTGGGATTTCATTCAAAGATGAAATCCCAGTCATGGGCCCAGATCAGAGCCAGAGTGTGAGCAAGAGGCCCACTGATACCTTCATGCCACATGAATTTGAGAGATGCTGAACCCCACAACATCTCAGTCCTTTTAAAGGATGACCCTTAGACTCTGGGGCCTAAAGGAGAGACCTATAGACTGAGAGTAGTTAACGGCACATTTACATTTCCTTTTCATAAAAATCATAATACTAAAATGATACTTTATTTGGGGCAGGGGTACCAGGAATCAAACTCAGGACCTTGCGTTTTCTGCATCCTCAACCCCTATATATATTTTTTTAGAACAGTGACTTAAATACAAAATACATTTTGAAGAGCTAAAAAAAATTAAGGTTTATTGCAAGTGTTAAGGTTTAATTATTTGACCAATCTTACATACTTGTGTCTATTTATCTAAACAGAGCTGATGAAGAAAATACGTAATACAACCACTGTTAAATTTTTGCTCTTGTTTTGAAATTCTGTACCATATATACTCTTGCTTGTTACTCTTTTTCTATCTTTGTTTCTGCCATTTTTACCCTTTAAAATAAAATTTTACATAAATATTTTAAAAAGAATAAATAAAATGATACTTTATTGTCAAGGTAATTTTGTAATAATTTCTCACATTAATTTTCAAGAAAAATTGCTTGCCTATTACATATATAAATTTCATAGGCTGTTCTTTATCACAAGCTCCTATACTGGCTGGGAATGTCTATAATCTAATTCTTCAGTTTTAATTCCTCCCAAATTTTGACTATTAATAATGTTATGATTTAGCTAAGCCTTGCAAGTTACTAATGCTGAGGAATTTTAACATGTGTCATAAATCTCAAAACTTTTCACATTTTCTTTTATTGATGAGAAGTTACTGAAATACCCCTGGGAAGTATAATGACTTTACAACATCAAAGCTTACATGCCCAGCCTCTCGCTCTTAATTGTTCCCTTTTTGTAAATGCACTCACATGCCATTTATTTATTTGTAGGACTTTATGTTCTTTGAACACTCACTAGCTGGATTATGACAAACAAGATGACAAAAACCCTCAAATATGCAGAACATATTTCTGTAAGTAAAAGGCAAGTGTATGTGAGTTCCTTCCCTTTGAAGATGTCCATATTTGACACAATCTAATTTGTTTTCATTTCCTTCTAGACATCCCTTGGGCTCCAGATTTCATGCCTGATGGTTTGAGTATTTGTATTTTTAAAAAATAAATGTCAATTATAATATTTATTAAAACATAATCTAATGAGGCAATTATCTAGTTGTGAATACATGATAGCTGAATACCTAATTACTGGCCTGAACACGAGGTTTCTGTGAGAGAGTACTGTCCTTTCATTTTATCCTTTTGAAGTTATTGCAATGGTAAGCATGAAAGACGAGAACTGAGGCTGGTAGTATCGCTGATGGAAATTCAATGTTTAGAGAAGACTTGGAAGTTTCTCTGGTACTCAGGGTGGTTACTAATCAAAAGAGCTGAATTTCTAAAATATTTTTCAAAAATAGCCCTTTCTGAATTTATTAATTTTCTTATGGTAGTGAGATGTTTTTCTTTATATTAGAAAAGTTAAAGGTTTATGAGGATTAAGATTGATCTTTTAAAGAAATAACATAGATGTTTTCAATTCAGTCTAGTGGCAGGAAGGAGGTATAGTTTATGAGTTAATTAATATTTATATACATAGAAAACTACAGTTAAATACCCACTTATGCCAGAGGTTTCAACAGTCATGTACACAGATTTCTAGATTATTAAAAAGAAGCATTATTTACTAAGAGTTTTCTGTATTTGTAAAGAAATTTCAGCCAAGTAAAGTATCCAAGGCTCTGAAAAGGAAAAGCTGAAAAGATCTAGATCTTTAAAACAAGCAAGGGGCCCAGGAGATAGCTCCGTGGCACAAGTGCCTGCCTGCAAGTGCAAAGTCTTGAGTTTGAACCCCAGTCCCACAAAAAAAAAAAATAAATAAAATAAGCAAATAAAAACCTGAATCCTTAAAACAAATGTGTATTTTGGTCATATATGTGCAATTCCAGTATTTATATTATGTTCTATTCTTAATAATTCTTTACTACCATGGAAACTTTTTCTTAGTTGATATCTTTGTATATATTCACTGATTCAAATACTATGCGAGTACCCTGAATTGATTACAGATTCATACATATGATGTACAACCTTCTGGCCTCTAAGTTAGAATCATGATTTGATTTGAATTTTGGAATATTGTTTTGAAATATTTAATTTAATTTTAACTAATTAAGATTTAATTACAAATAAAACAAATGTGGAAATAAGAAAACACATTAAATTGCATCAATTCTTAATTAAACATTAGAACTTAATATTATTGGAATGTTCCCAATGACCGTAGCCTTTGTGTTTCCAAAGCTCACACAAGATGAAGGTTCCTTCTCATGAATAATTATCCCTTTTTCAAAAGTAGGAAAACTATTTCTTTTAAGCAAAGTACCACATAGTATTCATTTAGACTCTAGAATTACATAAACACTTCCCAAATTTTCATTAAAGGTGAAGGTGCTTGGAGAAACTTTGAGCCATTCCCCACCTACAACATAGAATATATTCCAAACATCTGTTTCTAAGTCAATCGCTTGAAATCAGGAACGAATCCTGCCCCAGAAATACCATTACAAGTGCTAATTATCTTATCCCAAGTAGTCTCCAAGACCAGTTTGCTTCTGGTTTCTAATACAAGGCCTTCTGTTGCATAAGGTGGAATGGAGCAGAAATTCCTGTTTTCTGGTACAATTTCTTTTTTTTTTTTCCTCTACAAATGAAAAACAAAGAAAATGCTGATGTGTTTATTATTTACATTATCAGAAAAGCAAAAAATCACAGCAAGAACCAGTTATATTATCTTTCATTAGTGATGTAAATCAATAAATTCGGGTCATTTCAGAATATCAGGGAAACATGATTAAAGCCATAATTATTTTGGAGGACAAACTGCACATTTACTTAGTGATACATAACTAAGACACAACTTACAGTGCCAATAAGAGAACCTGTGCTGTAATATCTGATAATTCAGAGGTGTCTCAAATTTTCTAGTCAAGGAGATTATGAGACCTCAGAGGAAAGGGATAAATGAACTATAGTGCATCTAAGGAGAGTCACCCAGAGAGAAACATTGTCTCAGGCTTTCACAGAAAGCAAACTGGCCAAGCAATGGCTGTGACTCATCCCGAAGGTTGACACTAACAACAGTTTTACAAAGTACTGTATATGGTCCCAAACTTAATCCTGAGGGAATTTGACCTTGGAAGATACAAAAAAAATGAATGTTTTGTTATACAGGTCTTGCTTTGACTTACCCTTGATCACCCAGCAAAACAAAAAAAGCTTAATTACAATGCATGAAATGCAAAAGAAAATTCATGAGATGAGCTGTAGGAGGCTTGGATCAATAGCCTCCAGCACTGCAAGCTTCACTGGTGGCCCACTGCAACTGCAGAACATTTGACTGTGTATGCATCTGCTTCCTCTTAGTCCAAAGAGAAGAATTTTCTTTTCCTTTTTTTTGTTTTTCTCAGCAACATCAATAGGAAGATGGGTCATGCCCACACACTGTGCTCTGTAGAACTATTGTGAGGACAATATGCAATGTGTCAACTGTTAAAAAAAAAAAAAAAAAGAAAA